>JAYECN010448621.1:0-20725 GCA_035222435.1 Microcambeva ribeirae | reverse complement strand
CGCTACGAGGACCTGGTGCAGGAGCCGCGCGCCCAGCTGCGCCGCCTGCTGCGCTTCGCCGGGCTGCCCGTGCCGCCCGCCATGGAGGCCTTCGTGGTGAACATGACGCGCGGAGCCGCCTACTCCTCCGAGCGGCCCTTCCTCATCTCGGCGCGCGACGCGCGGGAGGCCATCCACGCCTGGCGGGAGCGCCTCAGCCGCCAGCAGGTGCGCCAGGTGGAGGCCGCCTGCGGCGAGGCCATGAGCCTCCTCGCCTACCCGCTCAGCGGGGGCGACGCTCGGTGACGGCCCCACCGCCTGCCGGAGGGGAGAAGCTGCCCGGGCTGAGAGCCGGCAACGGCAGCAACGCTCTTCCCAACGGCCCTGGCGGCCCCGCCGCCTCATTCCCCCAGCAGGGCCGAGCGCCCAGCACGGAGCGTCGCCGCCCGTTGAGGGATCATCCCGAAACGGAGGAGGAAGCGCGAGGGAGCCGCTCAGAGCGAGACTCCCCACAGGTTCTGCCTGTTTCGCCCAGGCGGCTTCCGAAGGGCCCTGGCACGTCACCGTGCGCCGGCTCCGCGGGGCTGGAGCGGCATCTCCCGCGGAGGATGCGGCTGTCGGTGGGAATCGCGGTGAAGGACAGCCACCCTTCTGCTCACCGCTGGGACGCGCAGCACCATACATTTCCAACCGCCCCATTTTCCTCGTTGGCTTTTCCCTCCCTGCCAAGTTTGCCACGGGCGGTAAGATTTAAATACCTGTTTCATGTTGGGGAGGGAAACCTCGTGCGGAAATGCTGGTTGAAACGTTCTCAAGGACTCCAGGGATTTTTATTACTGTTTTTGAGAGCTCTAGAAAAGTTGGGGAAATGATCGGATTTTGAAGACTAGTTAGCGTGAAACTTTGACTGTACGCAAAGTGGAAGTGTTCTGTGTCCTTGAAAAGTTGTATTAAATTAAAAAAATAAATCCCCCAAGTAAAAAAGTGTAAGTAAAGAATTAAAAAGCTATTGATGTGAGAGGATGACCTTCCCTGGAGCACTAAAACACATTCAGAGCTATTGCAACTTTAGGAAATGGCTCCTTGCAGGACACAGGCGCAGACAGGGCCCGGCATCTCCTGTCACGTGTCCCGGCTGCTTGGCCAGGCCCGGCTTCCCTCCTGGCTAACCCAGTGACCTAGTGACTGTGCCGGAGAGGATCTTCCTCCATGCGTATCACAGAGCCAAGAGCGGGAGTGGGGAGCCCTTTCCCACCCCGGAGCGCCGCTGGCGTGGGCGCTCATCTGCTGGCCCGGGTAAGGCGGTTGTGTAAGAGAGCTGCTGTTCCAAAGAAATCTTTAATCCTTGGTACAGCGTGGCTTTGTGTCTGTTGGTACACTTACGTGATGATATTCGCACAGGATACGTGCGACCTGTTCCTGGCGAGCACCCACAAAGATGACTGTGACTGGAAAGTGAGAAAATGGTTTTTTGTTTGTTTTCTTTTCAATGTTATTTTCTCAACGAAACGAGAAAATCACGTTTCTTCCCTAACTTCCTGGCTGGTGCATTGTGCTGCGCACAGGAGCCTCTCAGTCACATCCCCTCTGAACAAAACATCCTCTCAGCTGGTAACCTCTGCACACGAGCAAGAGCAAATGTTTCCTAAGCAGGCGGAGGTTAATTGATCTTGGCAAATAAAAGTTCCCAAATAAAAGTGTGTGGTTTGAAGCGAAAAAAACAATGTTTCCATTTGGGTTTTAAAGTGGCTTTTTTCTTTTCCTCACAGCCTCCCAGGAACCTGTATGAAAAGAGTATGCATGTGTGTATGTACGTGCAAGTACCTTTTTTTCTTATTCTGAGGTATGACTGTAATAATAGCTGTAGGGACAGAGTATTTTAACTTCTTCTAGACTGCTTGTGAATAGGTTACAGCCTGACAGCATTTGAAGAGCGCTACCAGAGCATATAGGGTTATAGGGATGTTTACATGCAATCCTCAATATAAACTGAGAACATGAATTTCAGATTGAGGATAACCTATGATCAAGAATAAATCTATATTCATGCGACGTGCTGGAGATAAAGACAGTTTAAAGGAAGTTTTTTATGGTATTATTTTTGAAGAAACATTTGAATTGCTTTGTAGGTTTTTATGTTTTTTTTATATTGAGCTAGAAAAAAAGTCAGTGAGTCAGGATGTAACTTAATTTATTTTAGTTCTTCCACTGCTTTGTCCCACCCAACCGAGAGCATAGTTGTGCTGAAACAGGCTGTTATCTGAGGAAAAGTATAGTCATAGAAATGCTTTTCAGTAAATCTTTTAATTTCTTGGTAGCATGTGTTACACAGTTCTGCATCTTCAGGTGTCTGCACGAAGTGAAAAGTGCAGGGGCTCATTCTGTAATAATAAAACCTCTTGTGTTATCTAAGGGATGTTTCTGTGGTCAGTTACGGGCACTCTGAGAGCAGTGTTTTCCTCTGCTTGTTCTAGTGCTATTTAATGGTGGTATTTGGTTAGATGAACAGAATCTGTATCGATACCTCGATAACCCGTGCCGGGTCCTTAATTTGGAAAACTTTTCTGGGAATATACCCAGCCTTGCTCAAACTGAGGTGCTTGGGAGGAAAATAAGATTTGATTGCATGCCAAAAGGTGATGCAGTACTTCTTTTCTTGTGTCAGGCGGGAGACTAAAAGCCAGTACCTCTTGCTGGTATTTTTTAACAAGGTGCAGGCACAGATTTGCAAGATAGTCATTCACTTTGCTCTGACATCTCGTTCTTTCAGGTTGCAAATATCTTTCACAAAAAGCTGTTGGAAATAAACACTTAGTTTCACTTATACCAGTTTATAATGGCAAAGAAGAAAGAAGTGTGGTCTAACTTAAGTTGATGCTTACAGCTGGAAAAAAAAAAAAAAAAGAAAAGAGCCTAACTGTACACTATTCAGGATTTTCTGAAACAGTTCCCGAGTTTAACATAGCCGCACTGTCTTCTTTGGTCTTAATTATCACAATGTCTTTTTCTCAGCTGAAGTTATTTACTAACACAATTGATCTTTACTGCCAATTAAATCCATTTTTTCAACCCAAGCTGTTCTTCTAAGACCTGTTACAGCTGTTATAGCTTTTGAATGCTGTGAAAAGGGCTGCTTTGCAAAGTGTAAGAAAGCAGAAGAGCAATTTATGCTCCCCATTCAGGGCATCTGAGGCTTATTAAAGGGGTCTTTAAAAGAGTCAAAAGGGAGTCTACAAAAAACTGAAGAAGTCAGAACCAGTGTAGAGTGGGTAGGACTGGATCACTGCTGTTTTAATAGCTGATTTGTGCACTGGGGTAACTGGGTGGCTTTCTGAAAGTCCCTGCTCAGTGCGGATAGCTGAGGCTGGGAAGCCAGGGCATTTCACTTTCTCCTTCAAGACGCGCTGTGTGTGAACGTTTCACCTTTCTTAGCGTTTACAGCAGATCCTGACTGGCCTAGTAGCTCATGTCGAGAGGAAGAGAAACCAAAACTGTGATGTCAAATGGCGATACTGGTATTTATCTGAGGAGCCAGCGTCAGGTTAGAGTTCAGATGAGCGCTGTTGAGTTTTGCTGGAAGAGGCCTGAGCTAAGCAGAGCCTGCTGAATGCTGGGTACAAAAAAACTCTGTGGTTAAACTGCATTTTTGAGAGCAGCTGGGCACTTGTGCCATCGGTCCCCTTGGTCTCTAGTTTCTTCTGCTGCTACTGGGCTCAGTCGATTACTTCAGTTCTGAAGTCCCAAATCCAGTGACTGAGGTGGTGAAACCAAATCTACCCCGTCCTCCCAGACTACAGGGCGGCCTGATGAGCGAAGCAGCAGAAAACACGTTGTCTTAGCGCCAAGCTGAGCCAGGCGTGCTGAGAATCGTCGTCTGATGCTGGGCCACAGAGCTCCAGTAGCCTGAAGGCTGAGATTTGGAAAAATAAACTTGTAATACCTTACATACAGTGAATTAATAACCTTAACTTACTAAAAAAATCCTAACGGGAACAAAAACTGTAAATGCTTACAAGACTTGCTCCTTCCATCTGTTTTAACCTAATTTTTGATCCTCATGCATTTGCTTTAAGGGAGCTGGAATCTTTAGTGCTATAACCTCAAGCAAAATGCTGTGTTCCAACTGTGGCATTTCCAAGCTGCAATCGTAATGCTGTCCTGTCTCACAGTCGTTAGGTGCGTGTTTAAATTGTTGATTTTGGGGAGTAACTTCAATAGCATAGCTGTGGGAAATGCTGAAAGTCCAAAGTCACCAAAAAATTCTTGGCCCTGTTTTGCCTGGCTTAGTAGTTCCTAGAGCGTTACTGGTGGGATCTTTGTCGATATATGTGGTGTGTATGGGTATACGGTGGATGCAGTGGAAATGGTTCCGTTTTTTGGAGATTTTTTTTTTTTTTTTCCTTGACAATGCAAAGCTGTCCCCATTGCAGTATCTTTTGAGAAGTGTTAGAATGACAGTGAAGTTGCTAATCTGGCAACTTTCAAATTGCTCTGGTCATTTTTAACTGTCCTGTCATAAGTATATTGCTGTACCAAGGAAAGCTGAGTTGATGCATTAAGTTCTCTTCAGGCATCAAGGTCACAACTTTTAGTGAACATAATTATAAAGATTGGTGCAAAAATTTCCGGGTTCATTATGTAAACGCAGCTGAACAGAATTCCAGTGCAGCCCTGCTGCTGCGCGGCGCCTGGAGCCCGCAAGCCTGGTGAGAGCCCGTTTTTCTTTCCTTGAGCACTGGCACTGCAGCGCTGCGGCGGGAGGGCAGCGTGTTACCTCGGAGTCACCTCCCAGCACAGACTGACGCCGTCGTCCCCGCTGCTGCGGGGGACGAGTGCGGCACTCAGAGCTGCTGCAGACGGTCCCAAGGCTGTTCTGGCTCTGTGTGTGTGTGTGTGTGTCCTCGGGCATGCCACACTGATGTTCTCCTGAGTGGGATTGCTGTGGATTGGATTTACAAATTTCCCTGACGGAAAACCGTCCCATCGAGACCGCTGCACTGTAAATTGTAAGTCCTTGTCACTGAGTCCTGCCCTGGTGGACATGGCTCCGGAACGACCCGCCGGAGGCTGAGCGGCTTTTCCTGGAGCGCAGCACCAGGAAGCTCAAGCCGCCAACACCGGCTACCCTGCATCATCTGCAGTACCATTTCTAGGAGTTGATGCACAGGACTCGGGTCCTTCCCTGTTACTCCCAGATTTGTGACCCTTATCGTTCCTCATCGTCTCACTTTGCCAAGCCTTAAGGACATCTAGGTCACCCTTTTCCTGTTGGGTGCCTGCGTGAGGTTCAGTTCTGTCTTCAGAAGCTCCATTGGAAAGAACACACGTTCTCCTGTAACGACGGTTAGGACGTGTGCGCTCTGCCTGGGTTCACAGTCCTCTGGGAGATGTTTCTGTGAAGTTGTTTTGACATTCCAGTGCTTTGGGACAGGAACTCCAACTCGGGAAGGGGAAATGAGCTCCGTGTAGAGGATGTGTGTGTTTTGTTTTCACTGTTGCCGACTACTCCAATTTGGCCGAATTCATTGATGTTTGAAAAATACCAGTTAGCATGAGCTCAGTAAAAGTAGCTCTGATATATGGGTGTGTCTGTCTGTATTTTTTTTAAACCAAATAAAATCTGCATTGGTTGTACGTTGAGTGAGCTTGCTCCAACCTCTCTCTTTCCCATGGAAAAGCTCAGTGCGGTGCAGTGCACACGGCAGTGGGAATTAAAGATGCGTAGCTACTGCTCGGGCCGCGGCAAGGGAGCTGGCAGGGACGCGGCGGTGCCACCGATACCCTCTGCTCCAGCGGGCTGGAGACGCTTTTCCTCTGTAGGACCCAAGAAGACTCTTCCTGCTGCATGTCTTCCTAGGGAAGAGGCCTGAATCCAGCGCTTGCTCTTCTGGTACTTAATAATGGAAAGGGCTATAGGTGAGAGGAAGCGACACTTACAATAGAGTAAGTAAATGGGTGGTGACAGGGGAAAGGAAGGAGAGAGGGGTCTGTTGGCCAAGGTCTTGGGTGAGCTGATGCACAAGTGGGACAAGACACTGGGATTCTGGGAGAGGGGACAATCGGAATCTGGGACTGGTTTGAGAGGAAAGGGCAGCTCGGAGCCTTTGGGAGATGAGGAAGGGAAGCAGAGGTGGAAGAGGCAGCAGAGAGGGGCAGCAGGGACCAGGAGGGGCCTGCAGTAGGAGGTGGCGATTGCCCCAATGCCACTTGTGGGGTGAGACACAGGGAGGTGGCTCTGGGGAAGCACAGCGGGCTGAGGCCGAATCCAAAGCGTCGATGGGAAGCTCTTGGAAAAGCTGAGTATTCCTGCTTGTCTGCTGAGGTGGCTCTCAAGAGGAGCAGCTGTGACCTGGCCCCTGCCCGCGCCAGCGATCCCAGTGGCACCGCAGCTTCCTCGGCCGGGTGCCCCCGCCTGCGAATACCCAACTCTGCTTGTGAGCGCAGGGCATGAGGCGGGAGAGGCGGCTCATGGGGCGAGACGCGGCTCGTGGGGCGGCTCGTGGGGCGGCTCGTGGGGCGAGAGGCGGCTCGTGAGGCACACGCTGCCCCCGGGCGCTTGGGAGCGCGTCGCCATCCCTTCTGTGGTGCGGTGTTGTCATCAGCCGGCCTCTGGCAGTGCTCGCCGGTGCTTTGCCCGCGTTGCACAGCCAGCTGCTCCAGGAGAGCTGCTGCCCCCCGTGCTGCTTTCGGCAGCCCGCTGCCGCGGGGAGGGGGTTATTCCCTCCGCGGCGCTCGGGGCCTGTGGGAGGGGGAGCCGCCCGGGCGGCGCCTTGCAGCGAGCCTGGCAGCGCCGGCACCGGCAGCGCCTCGGCGGGACGCGGGAAGCTGGGCAGGAGGGCGGACGTGGGCAGCGCCTCGCGCCTGCGGTGCCCTGCCGCTGGCGGAGGGGACTGGGCTCCGTCCCTGGCTCCGGATACGGGACGAGTCCCTCAGCTTTGCCCAAGAGGCCGCGTCAGCGCCGGGCCCGCTCGCGGGGCGATGCTGAACCTCTGCGGTGGGGTAGCTGCACGGAACGGCAAAGGTGCCGCGGCATCACCATCTTCTGCCTTGACCTCTCCCAAAGGTTGGCAGAGGCGCCTCTGGAACGCGGCGCACCTAGTTCTAGTCGCCTAGCCTAAAGGTCATTAATGCACACGGCAGTCGGCACGAGCGAGAGCAGAGCCTCCGTCTCGGACAAGCCCGCGCCGCTTGGCTTGCGCGGCCTCGCAGCGCAAAGGAGGAAAGGAGCCAGCGGCACACGGGGGAGCGAACGTCCGTGCGGGAGAAGGGAAGAGCCGACCCAGCGCCGGGCAGCACCGGCCGCACCGCGGGTGTGCGCGAGAGAGCAGCGAGTCACTCCGGCCGCGGAGGAAGTGTCTGACCATGAGAACACAGCGGCTCTGGAGCTGCCTTCCCGCGCGGGAAGGGGAGGCAGAAAGGTGGGCAGCTTTGAGGGGCAACTTCACTTAGAAAGGGGGCTGACAGGGCTTGACGGCAACCGCGCTGCCAGCAGCAGATGAAACTGTGCGCCCCGGCACGACCCGTGGGCGCTGGGCAGTTCTGTATCAGAGGGCCAAAGTCTACTGAAAAATCAGTCCCTATGCAGAAAAAGAACCAAACCTCCAGCTGGAAGATGCTTTGTACGTTTTGTTTGTGCTGACCTTCACAGAAACGCTGTGGAAATAGTTGTTACGGAGTCCCCCGCAATAAGGAAGTGTCGTGTAAAACTTCCTAAGAGGAAATCCGATAATTATGTCTTTATGCATGTGAGATGTATGAGAGCTCTACAGAAAGAAAAAAGTCATAAATTGAGTAATTTTTGCCCCTCCTCCCCCCCCCTTTTATTTTGAGCAGGCAGGAGCTGAGGGAAAAGGAAAGCTGCTTGACAGCTTAACAGCGGCAGTCTGGTTCCGTTCATCGTGGCTGTCCAGGCAAAGGTACAGCATGTGGGCTACACAACCCTGCTAGGTATGGACTAAGTGTCTTAAAGGTAGCCATTCCTTTTTTGCCATTTTCTGATATTTTTTCCATTTTTGTTTTAAAGTTATGGTGCCCAAAACTGGTCACCACACTCCATCCACGGTCCAGTTCTGACTTAGTGCAGAAAAATATGGGCAGATGAGTGTTTCTTACCTTACACAAGTTCTGTTGTTTCATCTCATGTGTTTTTCTTTCCCAGTCGTGCCATATTGTTGACTCAATTTGCCTGGGATCCACCAAATTTCCCAAATTTACCAGTAGCACGTAATTGCAAGGGTTTTTTTTTTTTTTTTTTAATTTTATCTTAAATACTTGTTTTCATGAAGCAGTGGTTCATTTATCCTTTAAACTGCTTCTGTACTTCACATGACCACTGAGCACCGCCAATGCCAGCACAGCAGATGACCAGGTCAGTATTTAAACTGGTTGCAGAGCCTCAGTTTCTTGTGTGAAAAGGGGGTTTCTTGTGTTTTGTGGCAGGACTAATCTCACCTAAACCTTGGCCCTGGCTGTTTGCAAAAGCTGCTGTATTTTGTTGCTTTTTTAACCTAAGATGCAAAAACTGAGACGAAACAGGAGCCAGCCTGGAGTTGCTTCTTGCTGATCACACAATTGCTGATTAGGTCCCGTTGCAAATGAGACACTTTAGTGTGAACTTCATTTTGCCATTTCTTCCTATTGATTCTCAGTAATTTACTGGTAGAATAAACGCAGCAGCAGCAGCCCAAGGGCCTCCAGAGCCACCCTCGGAAGAGCCATCGGGGCTGGTCACCCGGCCAGCCGCCCCGCGTTTGCGCAGCGCTACCCCTCTCTCCGGCGAAGCTCCGCGTTGCTACCTGGCACGTCCCACAGCCGCCTTCCCGAGGGCCGAGGCCCCGCTGCCCCTCCAGAAGGGCTTTCCTCACTGCTGCCCTGCCTGCTGCGGGTCAGTAACCAGCCCCGCCATCACTGCCCGGCTGCAGTTTTGTCCGAACGCGCCTGCGATCTCCTGCCTTTGGCTGCTTTACGCTGCTGAACGTCTTGGCTAAGGTAGGGCCTCAATCTGCGTCCCAGGCATTGGCTGCTTCCACTCGACGAAGAGTGCCACGCTTTGATTCCTGGTCTCCCTCTGGAGAAGCAGGCGCTGTGCTTTTCACCAGTGCTGGGGACGGCCTAACCGCTCTTACAGATTGCAGGCAGGACTGAACAGCGCCCGCGCTCCTCCACAGCGCCTTCGCTTCCCTCGTTTTCTCTGCCTGAAAGCACGGCACCGTGGAAGGTGCTGCCAGAGACACGGAACAGGCCATGGCCGTTTCCTTCGGGAGAAATCCAGCGGGTGGAAGCAGGAGCGCGTGGCGGCCCGCGCGCCCCGGGGCACGGCCGCCATCACAACGCGCAGCGACGACGGCAGCGAGGCCCCGCGCGCGGGGAGCCGCGCGGCAGGGAAGTCCCCAACCCTCCTTTTTTTTTTTTTTCTAAATGGGAAGTCTAAAAACACCATTGGAAAGACTATTTTGGAGGTTTTATATGAGAGCTGAGGAGCTCTACGTTCTCCTACTCAAAGTTTCACGTTCTAGACCCTTCCCCAGCTGCAGCATCTGTTTAACAACCCATCAGTCCCCCAATAAAGAATGGTTGCTCGAGAGAACTGTGGTCTCACCTCATTTTTACCTCCAGTTTGCAGAGTGTAATCATTTAGTATTTAAGTACTTTTTCTTGTCCCAGAACAAGAAAGCAGACCTGTTTTTAAGATCTTTTTTAAATTATTTTTAATAATAGAGACGGATTTGATAAGTTTATTTCATTATTCAGATGGCTTAGAACACTTAACATTGTTTTGGGGAAAAATCACAGTTCCAAGCATAACTCTACACAGATTTGAGTGAGCACTGGCATTTTACACCTTTTTATATTAAAAAAAAAAGAAATTATGTTCCTAGTTTCAAAACCACACACTGCTTATGTTACTTAAGTGCACTGTAGAAACCACCTTGTCACGGAGCGTGGATTAGTCTAAACAGGAATAAACTGTTGTTACTCTGTTAATAAACTGTTGTGATCCGCTCTTGCTTGGGGAAAACAGGAGGCAAATGATTTAATAGTTTCTTTGAAAATATGGAATTCAGAGTCTAACACACCTACGCTTTCTCGCAGAAGATACGTTTATTTGATTAAAAAATTAAACATCCTTTATTGATTATATTAAGGAATACGGAGAATGCCTAGGAGAAAGCAAGCCCAACACTGCACAGAGTTCGGTAGCTTTTTGTTAGAGTTTAATTTAAATCACCACTTCATACCGCTGCTTCTTCCTGCCCTTGTTTGCTCTGGTTCAGGCGTTCAGCTCATGCCCACGTACTGCAAGTTTATTATCCCGAGCCCCCTTAGAGGCTCTTTCTTAGAGAGAACTGGAGAAGGAAACTCCCGTATTTCTGAGGAGAAGGTATTACCAATGCACTGCACGAGGACCAAGGTTTATTTGGACAGAACATAAAACGTTGAAAGCAGCGTTAAGAGCATCAGTCCTTATTGAGGCTTCCTGAACGAGGGGCAGCAGGTGGCTGTAGCTGTAGACCTCAGGTCCTCCTTTTCCAAGGCAACACTCGCTGTTGTCCCCGACGCGCAGCCGTAACGGCGCAGCTGACCCGGCTGCAGGCCGACGCGTGCTCCCGCGGGGAGGGGCCGCTCCTGCCGGCGCTCGACGCGACGGGCGATGGGGCCGCTCCGGCGGCAGCTTCCCGCCCCGCACCACGGCCCGGGCGCAAGCGGCTCCCGGCTACGCTCCCCGCGCGCTCCAGCACAACCCGGCCGCCGCGAAGGCCCAACGCCGCTGCTTTCTAAAACGCCTTCCAGTCGCGTTTGTTAAACCTCACTTGTTCACCGAGATGGACAAGAAGCGCTGTCAAAACGCGGTAACTCCAATGACGCGAAACTCTGCTTCCAGTTACTCTTTCCTTTGAGGAAACGGGGCAACAAAAATAGCATAAAATTGGTTTCATTTCCTTTGACTGGAACTGGGACACGACGCGCGCACGTTGGCAGGCTCCGCGTGCTGCCGCCTTCACACGCTCCCGTGGTGACTCTGCATGCGAAGGGCAGGAGAACCTCGGCCGGGCGGGGGCCGAGCAGGAGCCCCTGCGCGAAGCGAGGCCGGGCTGGCCGTGAGGGGCCGCGGCCCGGCAGCGAGTCGGCAACGCCACGGCCGCCGGCTCCGACACCACCAAGCAGCAGGAATTTCTAAGGGGTCTCATGGCAAAAAAATGAAGGGGGGAGTAAAACCATCCCTCCCTGCGGCCCTTTGCTGGACCCTTTGGGGTTCCACCAAACGGCAGCAGTTCTTCCTTTGCCCTCCCTTTTGCCACGCTGAAACGCCCAGGTATTCACTCACTGCCTTCCCGGCCACCGCGCTGACCCGTGCTGGCCCTTCTCCGCCTGGGTCCTTCCCAAGACCACAACAGCTACACGGGACGCAGGGATACGTGGTGGGCTTAGAGAGGAGCCTAAGGCTTTCAGTTATGACTTACACTTCATTTCCCAACATCGCTTCTTTTAAAGCCAGTTCTGATCTTTTCTGGAAACTAACCAGAAGGAGCTCAAGCTCTCTCTTAAAGAGAAGCAGCCATTAAGAGGCCATGGGGCATGTCCAGCTCAGGGTGCTTTTCACTAAGCTCTACTCCACATTTTTCAGTCAACCTTAGGTTTCATAACCCCGAGTAACTGAAACATTTTTTTTCCCCAACACATTTTTCATCTTCCTGCTTACTCCCTTCTCCATCTGCAGCAGCAAAAACCTCTGGATGACATTGCTACCAACTACTTTCCACAGTGAAAACTGGTAAAAAGCTAAAACACAGAATCAAGAATAAATGGTCAGTTATTAATCCACATGGATTTGTCCTCCTGAAGTCTCTAAGATAGCACGAGCTAGGAGTTCTTGTGGAAAATCTTTCCAAATAGCTTATTGGAAAACCAAGTTTACTATCAACACCTCCTTGGTCTGCATGGTCATTCACTTGTCATTCACATTCACTGTGAACTAGCTAGATTTACAGGTTATAACTAGATTTACAGGTAATCACAGTCACCTCGAGATAGATTTACATTTTATACCTGAATATAATAGTTTTTCCCTATTGCCAGGTACAGAAGCAAGTGTTGGGTCCTCCCATGTGGGAACCATTTCGATCCCATTTTAAGGACCCCATCAGGACTCCAGACGCTGTTCTGTGAGAAGATCACTACGCTGCGCTTTGCCTCGAGGACGTTGCCTTGCCGTTACCAGCCCTTCTCACCTCCGAGCTGAAACACTGCAACTGTGCAGTCTCCTTGTCTGGAGATCCTCAAACCCGCCTGGGTGCCACCCTGTGCTCCAGGTGTCCCTGCTGGAGCAGGGGGTTGGACTAGATGATCCCTAGAGGTCCCTGCCAACATCAGCCATTCTGGGTTTCTGTGAAGCTGTAGCTGCCAAAACTACAGCTACCGTAGCTGCTGCCTTCTGGGGAGCAGCCCATGCTCCGGACACCTAGAGCATTTTTAAGGTCACCCCAAGCGCCTCCCATGCCTTGCTGGCGCGTGTCGCAAAGCGCAGCAGGGTGACAGGCCTGGCAACGGCACACCCTGATCAAAGTCAGGCGAGATGCTGCTTGGGGCTCTGCGCACGAGGCAGGCACCAGGCCCAGAGCGCCAGAAACGCCACGTCCTGTCGCTGTGGGTGCAACACCGCGAGCCCCTTCCCCACGGCGGGGGGAGAAAAGCAAGTCCGGGTCGTCCTGGGGCAGGTTGGGCTCTCCCTGCTCCGCTGAAGCCCGTGGGAGGTGACATCCCTTTCTGCACTCCTGACAGGCCAAACTAAAACCAGCCCCAAACTCTCACCTGAAATGACCCCCATGCCGGGCCTGGGATTTCACAGTGATTATGGCTAATGTATCTTGTGATCTGAAGGATCAACTGCTGGTATTCTGCTTTCTGCTATTAAACCATGAAAACATTCTGCATGCAATTTAGGACTGAAATTTTAAAATCGGAAAATTGCCTAAACCAAACTCTGGAAATAAAGTTCATGAATATGTTTTAACATGGAACTGCATGACTACTACCCCCTGCCTCTGCAATAACACTTTCTGAGACTTTATTTCTAAGCGAAATCAAGTCTGCTTTTTTTCCCAGCAACCACATCAGAGTGACCAGCAAGTTTGGTGTTTCAGATTATTTCTATCTGTTTAGTTGAATGTGTATCAGCTAGTGCTGTAGCACAGTTCTGATATTGTGCTGAGGCACAAAAATGATGAAGTCTAATTTTTTTCCTCTTTCTTAAATGCATAAGAACGGTGATGTTTTCAAGCTGTCAAAGGTTTAAAAAAAAAAAAAAAAAAAAAGTGCAAGAAACTGGGGCCTTAAAAAAAAAGTTAGAAAGCATTGGATCAGTAAAAGTGAGAGCTAACGCAAACTTCTAAACTGCCCCCGAATGGAGACTGCTACTCGCTGCTGTGCAGCGGTGGGAACCTTTCCACCCGCTCCGTGCGGAGCGCGCGAGCCCGGGAGCAGCAGCAGCGTCAGGCGCCACTGCCCACGTCTGGGGGGCTTCGAAAGGAGGCGCCTCCTCAGCCTCCCTGCTAAAAGCCTTCTACTTTGTCCTAAAATTAGGATGAGGGACGTTCTCACTACTTTTGCAATATCTATTAGCTGTATTTTAGGAAAAGGTCTGCAGAAGTTCATAGAACTTCTCGGAGTTCAATACGGCAAGATGAAGAGCAGCATAATTGTTTGCAATGCTGTTCCCACAGTAAAGCTGCCTGTTTAAACCAGTTCCTTGTTTGGTAATTCACTGTTTCCTCCGGAGTTTGCTGTGCTTTCACTTCATGGGTGTATTTCTGCTGGAACTTGATTTTGCAGAGGGGCACTCCCAGCATTTCCAGGCCAGGAGGCACCTGTGATTTCACTGCACAGCGAGACATTCTCCTCCCCAGGCTTTACACACAGATCCTCCTCCTACGCTACAAACAGGGTTTTTGCATGAGCTCCTTCTTACAACGGCAGCATTTTTCAATATAGGGGCATCTGAAGAAAACAAAACAAAAACAAAACAAAGACTGCATGTTCTTCTTTTAGGAGCAAGTTTTATGCTCCTGATCAGCTCTTAGGTTCTCTGACTCCCAGCTGTGACCAAGCCCGTACAGAGCGAGCCTGGGCCTTCCGTGCTGGGTGTTCACGGCCTCCTGAGGAAGGTTCAGCCTCCGTTGCTTATGTAAGTGTCAGTGTCTTGAGTTCAGCGTTTTGGAGAGGACTATGCCGTGCTGATGCATCTGTAAGTGCTCCAGCTGTTCCCTGCGAGGTTATCCCCTTGCCCCCATCTCCAAGAAAAGCACACCAAGTTAAAACTCAAGAGTACTCAAATTCCTTTCCCACACTCGCGCAGCAGCAGAGACCCTGCCTGCCACGAAAGAGGTCAAATGTCTTACTCCTGTACATCCCGTGGATGACTTCAAACAGAGCTAAAAGAAACACCGAACCTTACTTTGAAAGGCTTGTGAAGGAAATTAGTGGAGAGTGTTTCATCTTTCAGAATTAAAGAAACTTCTCTGCCTGAAGAGACTGATGCAGTTCAAATGATGTTAAAATTATACAGAAAGAGCAAGCTTGCAAGTCCTGTGCACAAGCAGCCTCCCCGACAGTGACAGCTGCAATAAACTGCAGGATAAGCTGCTCATGCTCTCTGTTAAGGTCTCTGGCAGTTTCCTACTATGAGGCTTTCCCCCAGCCGCATGTAAAAGAAGCAGTAGTTACCATTTTAGTATTAGCTATCATTTTAACCATTACTATGTATTTGCCTCCAACCAGTTCTTCAGAAGATCAGCCAAAAAAAGTTTAGATTTTTTTCTCCCCCTTATTTAGATTTCTGCAATCCTTTTCCAAAAGGGAATTGCTTCAGATTCAGAAATATTATTTTTGGCACTCTCATAAGCCCAAAAGCCCCTGTGTTTGAAAGAGCACCAAGTTTGACCACGTATTATGTCTTTTACGTTTTACCCTTGCTCCTTTTCCAGAGGAGACACCTTATGTTGCTCCCCGCTTTCACCGAAGGTACCTGTGCACAGCCGCGACCCGCCCGGCACCCGCGCGCTCGTCAGCGCTGCTCCTTTCTCAGCGCCTGCCGCTCGAGACGAGGGTGCTCGGCGCTGGCGCCGGGCCCCAGAAGCGCTGCTGCTTGGAGCGGCTCTCACGCCCGGCCCCCTCGCCCCGCGCTGCTCCCCTGCCTAAGCAGGATGTCCGCGCGGTGCCTGCTCATGGCTAAGGCCCACAGCCAAAGCACACTTGGGCCTACGGGATTTCAAGGGAGTCCTGCTTCTCAGTATTAGCTTCCGGGAGGTACTGAAAATACCAAAAGCTCGGTTTGGCCAGTCTCCAGACACAGGTATTGCTCTTCATTAATAAACACATTTCTTGGCCACTTCAGGGCCCGATTTTCAGCAGCAAGTTCCTGAAGTAATAAGCAAAAACCCTACAAGTCCCTTAGTCCCAAATACAGGGGACAGTCATGAAAGCTGGAAAAACTTGGGCTAGTTTAGCAATATTTTCTCAACTAAGACTCTCATCTTTCAACTTTTTCATTTGAAAGGGATACTGATATTTATTGATTTCCTTGCTGCTCATTGCAAATTTAAGCTGTGCTTTCATTTCAAAAACTCTGACTTAGAAGAAATATGCCTGATATGTGGTTAGGTCAAGTTCTAGCCTCATTATCACAGGATCTTACTGTATAGGAATTAAAAGTATTAAAACGATTTTTGAAACTGATTTATGCAAAAAGCAATCTATCAAAGAGCACTAGTCAGTGAATTTATACAGTGCTTAAGCACAGGGTTTTTTTATTCCTTTTTTCAGTAAAGAAGTCTCTCAGGAATTTTGCATAATGATCACTGTCATTAGGAAGACAACTAATGTCTACCTTTAGCTCAAAGTCCAATTTTGGAAGATTTAAAATGAAAACAGATTTGAAAACAATGAATGAAATTCATTGGTTTAAAACGTGAAAGTGATGCTTGTGTTTATGGGCCTCTCCTCGGATTGCTGGATAAGCATTACAAGTAATTTTTGAATACGAAGATAGAATATTCCTCATCTCTCACCAGGGGTGGACATAAACCTTAGCTGCTCTTTCACAGCCCTGTTCTGGGCTTACTGGTGAGCTCCATTCAAACCTACAGCCCTGCGTGTGGTCTTACGAACGCGTATGGAGAAGCATCTGTGTGGACATGGGTTCTGAGGCTACCAAAAGGCTTCGTTTTCCTGAAGAAGCTAATGAAACAATTTCTGCTTCCAGAACACGCACGAGATCTTTCTTTCAAAGAACAGACAGATCTCCAGTTGTGCAGCCGGCTCTTGTTCCGCTGCCAAGGCGATTTGGTCTCATCCTCAAGCTGCAGGTGAAGGTTTCCCTCAATGCTTTACGATTAATCTCGGATAAACTCCACCGTCTCAAAACAAAACAAGAAAGATGGTTCATATGACTCAGCTAACAACTCTCATTCACTGTTGTACATGGCCCAAGTCCTCACTCAGTGTGCACATCAATGGGTTCCAAACATCAGCATTGTCCAAAACCAAAGCAATTGTTTTCATAATTTAGGAGGAAGGTATTTTTACAACTGCCAGCAGTTAAGAGTGTGCATCATTGCCATCTGCTTTGCCCTTCTTGGAACCATAGGAGAAGAGAAAAGGAGTTGTTTTGTCCTGGGGTTTTTATGAGTGGTTGTTACTCTTCACCATTTAAGAACAGAGCTCAAACCATGGTGCTCTTCCCAGTTTTCCAAAAGGGAAAAAAAAAAAAAAAAAAATCCAATCTCTAGGCATCTCTTTATATTATGGTAGACAGTCATTACAGATCCTTTAAAAATTACCTTGGAGGGACAGGCAAGGAGGTAGATCCTTGGAAAATACATTTGAAAGAAAGCAAACTAGACAATATGACAGCAATGTTTCTCTGCAGCAGTAAGTTGTGTTGTGATACTGAAGTTATCTCATTATTACATTTAATAGTTAGGGAAAAACAGAGTGGCTATTTACTCACACACAATTTTATGTGACAAACAACTGGAATGGAAAACGCACTTTTAGACAAACTGGTATTACATCACATTAGTGGGCCACAAAAGTGTTAAAAAAAAACTTTAGAGACATGAGAATGAAATCACATTTTAGCATGCTTTAAATAGCTGAACTGCTATTAAAGCATAACAGTTTTCAGCTACTGACAAAGACGATGCTATCTCCTGATTTGGAAAATAGAAAGCATTTAGCAATAAGTTAAAGCTAGCCTACATGTAAGTGGGCTAAATACTAGGCAAGGATTTTTCCCTTTTTCACATTTCAGGTGATAGTACAGTTTGTCATTTCTGCAGCTTAAATATTCTTGTACAATGCCCCACTGAAGTTTCACATCTACTGTGCCAAAGAGGGCAAGAATAAACACCTTTCTTGTAGAAGAACCACAAATGCTAAAGCCGGTAGTATTTGTTTGTCCCTTTAATTACACGTCTTCCGATTATCATGCATGAACTGCAAGCAGAGTCTATGGATTCTTCTGAGAAATATGAAACCTCATGGTCTCATGCGAGTTCAATACTGCTTCTCTTTTTTTTTAGATAATTATCATCAGCTGTTTTCCCAAGCCCAAGACAGGTTTCCAACTGTCTCCATCTGATTTTAACAGCCTTAGGGGAGAGAAAGCTTCACCTCATTATTTCTACCCAAAGCAGCCTGGCTGCAGGCTTGTGTCAAGTCAGGTAAGCCTTGGGCCACATGAAGCTGGATGCTTTTCCTTTGAGGCACTAGCAGTTAGGCTAATGGCAATAATCAGATTGCCCAAAGTTAAAGGGACAAACAGCTCTCATTGCCCTCCTATTTAAACACATGGCCAGTGAAGAAATCTGTTTTCCCTTTTTTTCCTCCTGAAATACATGAAGCATAGCTTGTAGTAACAGATTCCCCACGGTGTTGCATTCATGCCTCTGTTGTCCCATTTTATTTCTAGTTTCCTGAAGCTCACTGGAGAAATTGGGTGCATCTCTCCACACTCAGATTATACACACACACATCCCTTTTTATCTCATAATAATCATCTTGTTTATATTTCCTCTCCTGCATTCCCAAGCTAAACCAAGACAAGCTCAGTTCTGTGGCAATGTTTTCACATACTTCTCCCCCGAGAGAGCTGCTGCAGCTGCACAACACAATTGCAGCACGCTAGGTGTACTCAGATTCAGTATGTGGTTTGAGAGAAGGGAATGACCGGTTTCCAAATTTGTCTGTTTTCAAGACATTTAGAAAACCCCACTGTCAGCATCTCGAGTAAAAAAACAGGTCAAGTTTGACATCTTCAGACCATAGTAAAAGCACTTAGACGTGTTAGCTTGTTTAAATAAACATCCCCACCTCAAGTGACACAGTGGCCTGCAGTCTTCCTTGATCCATCTGCAGAGCAGGAGCTGTGTTTGCTGGGTCCATAATCATGCGTTGTCTTCCAGAGGAAACACTAGCCGCGTGCCCCTGCTCGCGACTTCATGATCAGCTGCTCCCAAATCACGTTCCAGAGCTTCCTCTGAGCTACTTTTTGTTCTCCTGCCATCGAGGCTGGTGGTAGCTGTATGGGGGCCAGAAGAACCATTAGCAGTTATGGTGGTATCACCGTATGTCACAGTGAGGTCACCATCATTCAGAATAAAGTCAGAATCCTCTTCTCTAAGTTGTTCTTGATTCTGAGGAAAAAAAAAAAAAAAAAAAAGACAAAAATCTGAGCACAATGCAGAACATTTAGTATGTCAAAAATAACTGAACAAAAAGACTTACCTGCCTGTCAATGCAGAAGCAACAAGGAAATGAATCTAAGAACCTAGATGATGAGACCCGTAACTCGGAAGCTAACACCACTGGACACTTAATGGAAGTGCACAAGAGATGAGATGCATACACTGCTTTTCACATGGCAGATTAAAAGACAGTAGAAGAAAAGATACTTAAGACCAAGCAGTCGTTTATCATTTTATCATTCCAGATAAAGTCAAGTCAAATCTCTCACTAGTTAGACAAGTTCAGAAATAAGTCATGAAAACTGACAAGAACTTATTAAGCCCTAATTATTTGCATTCAAGGCTTCCTCAAGAAATTAGTGTCACAGATTAACCCTCTTTTAACCCCCTTCCCCTCCTCCTCTCTTTTCTTTTTTTTTAATAACTGCTCATTCTGTTTACCTGGTACTAAATTGAGAATGACCTTAGTTCCCAGGATCGCTCCTAAGCCATGAAAGAAAGAAAGATTGCTATAAGCAAATGCTTGCTTCGTAGTTCTGCGCGCAGTCCTGCTGCCTGTTTAGCGCTGAAGCCCTGCCGGGCGGCAGCTTCCCCGCGGCCCCGCTCGTGGAGCTCCTGCCGCACCTCCTGGCTCCACCTGCCCGTCCCAGGGCAGATCCACACAGGCGGGACTTGCCAGAGGAGAAGCCGGTCGGCACAGCCGCCTCGCTCGGGCTTCCCCGCAAGGCTGAGGGGCAATGGCAAGCAGGATACGGAGGAGAGAGGGCCGCAGGTCTGATACCATGTGGCAATTCCTAACTCAGTCTTCTCTGTTTCGTCCAGACTATGCTTACATGTCCATAAATGTCATCAGCTCCAGAGAAAACAGGGACCTTTCTCTCAAGTACAGCCTTGTACGAGCCAAGCTCCTCTTATTTATTTCACTCCCGAGTAACACTATAAGCAGCAGGCAGTTCACTTCACATATTACCCCAGAGCACATGTATTAACCATCCCACACAGTACCTGGGTTAGACTCCACACTTACAAGCAAGGAAGATGCTGGAATAAACCTCCCAGGCTTCATGCAGCATGAACAATTCTTACAAGGCAGTCAGGGAATATATCCAAGTAGATCCCTAGAGACTTGATTGTTTTTTCCTCCAAGAATAATCCTAAAATAACCCTAAACTGGCCTCCACAATCCCCTACAATTCTGCAGGGGTAGCTGCTTCATTTCCAAAATACAGGTCTGAATCTCACTAATTAAACTGACAAACTAGAAGGACGCAGGTACTTAGCCCAAAGCACTACCACAGACGGAACCCTGTTTTAGCATGCTCACCACTGCCCATTCACCCTGATGGCCTTCCCAGCAGTCTGTCAAATTCGAGGTAAAAATTGGTAGAGATGCCACGTTCCTAAGAACTCATGCTGAAAATGTTAGAGCTGTCAGAATTTATTTACAATTTCTGACTAAAGCCAGTCTTTATCACCTCTTAAGATGATGTAAGAAGCACATACAAAGTAGACAACACATACGAAACTGTAGTAGGCACCACTGTAACTGGTGCTGCTAGTCCTTAATGTAGCATAGACATCTGTATGGCAAAACCTGTATCAGAAGGACTTGTGTCCCCAAAATAAAAGCTTTTAGTAGTAGTATGCATGCAAGAATGTATTATGACTTAAATCTGGAGCTCTGCTTTATATTTATACTCTGCTGGTGGATGGGGTGGGTGCCCTGGTTACGAAAAGCACATAAAAAACAGAGTTGCTGAACACCTGCTTTGCTTCGGTGTTTACCAAGGGCAGCCCTTTAGAGTCCCACGCCCTAGGGACAAGAGAAGAACCCTGGAGAGAGGAAGACCTGCCCCGAGTGGAGAAAGATTGGGTCAGAGAACACCTAAGGAAACTCGATACCCACAAATCCATGGGCCCTGCCGAGATGCACCCCAGAGTGCTGCGGGAGCTGGCAGATGTCATAGCTAAGCCGCTCTCCATCATCTTTGAAAGGTCCTGGA
>JAYECN010448611.1:0-18440 GCA_035222435.1 Microcambeva ribeirae | reverse complement strand
TTGATGTTGTCCCACAAAGCTACAGGAGTCTCGCTTCTCAAAATCTTTTCCAGAATAATGTCATCCATTCCTGATGAAACTTCTATTTGCACTGAATTTTAAAACTTAGATAGAAACAAATGCATATGACTTACACACAAAATTTCACTTGTGCTTTTTATGATTCCTATTACATAGATGGTAGATAGTTCACAAACAATTCCTACAAATTTTAAATATTTGTAGAAACTGCAAATATACTTTGAACCTGCTGGGACAAACACTTACATCAAAGTAATTACATATGTAACTTGCCCAAGCAAAACTGATATTTGATCTGCAAATAAATATTCCTCCACTCTTCTGAATCAGCATACCAAATATATATTTTCATTTTGATTTTAACATTAATGTAGTGTTATGGTTTTATTTCCTTTTTTAGAAAAAAAAAAAGGATATAGGCCCATATTGCATATTCAAGACCAGATTGGTATCATATATTGTATACTCAGCAGCATGCTGTTCATTAGGAACACTGCAGTTCAGTAAACTCTACGTACATCCCTGACATACATTTTCTCTTTCAAAGAGAATAGAAGGGAAGAAATTAGCTTGTTTCCCCAAAGTTCATTACCTTGTTCTCCAATGACCACCAGACAGTAAAAATCATCAGATGTGACCAGCTTGGATCAAACTGGTTTGAACCTATAGCTTCATAGGAAAAATTCCATCTCATTCCCAACCTCTTGACCCATTTACCAGGGCCTTTTTTTTTTTTTTAAATCCAGCATAGATGATCTGTAGCTAGTATTAATCCAATCTCTCCCTTTTCATTTTCATTTCATCTCCATAAAACATCTCTGCAAAGGCAATATAACAGACTTCCAGCTGTGTAATTGCAAAAAATAATAAATAGAACATAAAAACTTGGCAAAGATGAAATGCACAGTGAAGTTCCCCTTCTGGGTCCATTAGACAACATTTTAAAATATTTTTGTCATTAAAAAAGTTTCATCTAGAATATAAATGATAAACATGTATGGGGACATTTAGAATCATCTTAAAGCTACAAAAAGGTCTTTAAATCAAAAGGCAGGTAATGTATATTCAAGATCAGGCCATGCCTTCATGCAGAAAATGGAAGGTTTTACAGTCAAACAGAAGGAAATACAGAACAGAAGATTTACTTACATGCACCCATTCTTTTTTGCCCATAGTAATTTCATCCTGTTGAGAAAAACAACAGATAGAACTGAAAAGAATGAAGCAAATTTATAACAAATATTCCTTCATGTTCAGTTCTTTCATGCATTCTGCTAAGGAGGAGTTAAAATAAACAGGCTCAGGCAGCTGGATGAAAGCTCTCAGCAGAATAAATCACAAAACAGTTTGGGAATTTTATTTTTAATGATGCAGTCATCATATGAAAATGCTTCATTTCGGGCACATTATGATTTAGCATTTGTGCTTAACAAAACAAAAAGTGCCACAAACATGTCACAACTCAGCAAACTCAAAACCTGAAGTGAATCCACCAAACCAACGGCAGGAATTTACTTAAATTTCCTCTCTAAATTCTTGCTGCTTTAGATCAGCCTTATTGTCTGTGATTCCTTTCAAGAGCACATGCTGATCATCTGCTAGAATTCAATAGCCAGAACAGAGTGATTTATATATTTTAAGGACCATTCTTGAAAGTGCAGACATCAGTTGAAGTTCTTGTCTTGCAAGGGCTCCATGTTCCATGGGAACATGGAACTTATGCTCTCAGGCTGCAAACCTCGTGTGATATATTCTATCTTTCTACAATTATTTTATTAATTACTGTTACAAATAATTATAAATGTTTGTTTACTTTCTGCCTGAAAAGGTAAATCAGGTGAGCAAAATCATAATCCTTACTGATGCTGTGCTAGGCATATCAAATTAGCCTTTACTATATAATTTCTGAGACTATACAAACAGGATTTAGTGTACTGTGTGACATCATATAAAAGTTATATATAAAAGGTATCCTTTTTAGTGAAAAGTGATTAAGAAAAGAGAAAGACCTCAGTCCCAGTGGATTTTCCAGACAAAATAACTTTGATCCTTTACAAAAAAACAAAAAGCAAGGGCAAATCTTCTGTTCTGTCCCCCCCCCTCCCCACCCGCCCCCCCCAATCTGTTTATGTCTGTTTTTCTCTGGGAAACTTCAGCCTACTTTGGTGAAATTTCATTTCAGTGAAGAATAAGTTTAAAACAAACAAACAATTGCCTTTGCATTTATCCCACAATTCCATTTCTTTCATAACCACCACAGAAATGGAAGCCCCCAGGTGGATTTCTCATTTGCTGTTCCTGCTTTCTAGCAGCAGCACAGCTCAGTCCCTTCTCCCTCTGTATGCACACTCAAGACTTCTCTGCCCTGCAAATACGAAGTCAAAAAGTGAAACCTTAGGGTTCTTCAAAATTTCTTTTTATGACAATACAGCTATTGAATTCTTTGAGCATTTCTTTCGCTCTGTATCAACATGCCAAGCATCAGGAAGAATGCAGCATGGGGATGTATGTAAGGAGAGGTTTGTGAGGAAAAAAAAAAAACAAAAAACAAAAAAACAACAAAAAAAACCAAAACAAACAAACAAACAAAACACGTTACTGTGATGTCTCTGTTGTGCCAGATGCCTGTTGTACTCTTAGAAATCCAATCTATATCTAAAGCTGTTAGACTTAAACCCAACACTGCCTTGTCCTTCAAAAAGTCCTGCTTATATGCACATATTTAGCCCCAGGAAAGCTGTTACCTATGCTACCTACACGCTGTAGTATGCAACTATAAAGATACATTTAGTGTATATATTTGAGAAGAGTAAAATTCAAAAGAAGTTCTGCTTTTGCATATAATCTATGATCCCTAGCAAAACGCCTCAGCTCAAGCATCCTTGAGACCCAAGGGTTTCCAAATATGGTTCCATATCTATTGAGATGTAGGTCATACATGCAGGTCTGGTTTTAGTCTAGATACCGAGTTCATAGATGTGTATGGCATTTCTGTTACAGATTTTTAAAAGGTAAAGGCCAGCAGACTGAATAATCTGGCAGTGTTTGCTTTTAATGCCCAATATATGGAAAAGCACATGGCATATATATAACAGAGACACTGCCCAACAGTATATAAGGTATTGAACTGTTATCATGGTAAGGACAGTTGTACCTAATGAAGCTTGAATGATCTGCAGCGCAATTAGAAACCCTACATGCCAGAAGATCCAGTTAAGCCATCACAAAGCTTCCTTCTCCTGTTATTATCTCCAAACTTAAACCTGTGTGGCCTAGCCTGTAGCCACAGTTTGCTTTATTATAACTTAGATCTCTAATAGGAAAAATGTTTAAATCCAGCCTCTGTTTAGCCTCTGTTATTTAAAGACAGCAACAGACCTTGCTGTTTAATGCAGAGATTAACTCAGAGATGAGGTGAAGAGCACATACTTCTCTGTTCTTGCACTACTAACATAAACATCTACTGGTTAACATACAAGCGTACCTGGGGTTGTATTTCACATTTCCAGTGCCACTTTCAAACTCCAGAAGAAAAATTTCCCAGTGATAATAGCATTCAACTTCTGAAATATACAAATAATAGGAAACATCCATGAATTTGTAACCAGAAAAGATGCCGCATGCACATTCAAGCTATACCAAAAGTACAAGTTCTATCCATAAATCTGCATATGCAACAGTGAGTAATTTCACAGTTACTGTAAGAGATGGTGCTCCCAGTCTCATTTTTAATTTGCCCTGTTCAAAATGAAACCATCAATCATGAGACTCATAGCATATTTCACAGATTTATTTGATCTTTTCCATTAAAAATACAATTAAAACATGTCACTCCTCTATACACATTGCATATGTATGCACAGGCATGATCTATTGGTACAATCACAGCTTTCTGACTTTGGGGAAATTGCAAAGCTTCATTAGAAAGGAAGAGACAGAGAGCTCTGGCAGTATTTAGATCTTTAGGGGGACATTTATGCTGTAATAAATTTCATTTTTTCATCTGAAAAGTAGAGTCTAAACACTGTAATAGAGTAATACAGAGGTATTTATTTTACTTCATTTTTCTTCAGCTGAAATGCTAGCAAGGGAGTGTTTTTGAACTTGGCAGACAGCCAGTCAGCCATTTCTCAGTAAATAATGTGAACCCTGTCCTACAATGTAAAGCTGTACATCTTTCCAAAAAAGTTCAGTCCTTTGCTAGAGTCCAGCAAATCTTTGCTTACAAAATGTGCCTGCAGAAGGCTCTATAGCAAGCAGCTTGGCAAAGATCTCCAAAGTATCTAAAGTTCTTTCTCCCTCTGCTCATTTTCCTCCCGGCACTGCACTGGTTCCTTACACGCTCCCTCCTTGAGATGCTTTTCCTCAACATGATGGAGACAGAAAAAAAATACATATTCTATTATATATTCTAGTCAGTAGCTTTTTGTACCAGGTGCAATACTGCAGCAAAGCAAACGTGTGATATATGCAACTATTCCAGCACAATTTTTGGCAGTGCCTGACTGCCAAACTGATATAACTGATATATACTTGCAGTCCATTAAAAATGCACTATGCATCTCAAATCACTATTGTTTTCTAGCTGTCAATAGTTGATCCTGTAGGTAGGCTAACTTCTGGATATGCATCATTTAGATCATTGAGGCTCCTGGCTGGCAAAGGCAGGATCAGTGTCCCTGGGCAGAGGCAAAGCCCAAGGGCTGCCCTGTGCAAGTTCCCTGCTAGGCTGAAGTTAAATGAAGGCTGTGAATGCAACCAGACAAGCGTGTCCTGATGGCTTGGACAAAAATGGGAAATTCCACATTACAAAGGGGTGTGACTAAAATTCAGTCCATTTTAGATTAAGTGACACTGACACAAAAAAGAGTTTTTGCTTTTACACAGGAGGGAAACCAGAAAAAAGCAGCAGTGTGAAGCACATGTGAGCAGCCAAAGGAAGTGGGTAACCATGACCCTTGTGCCAGGACAGCAACCAGTCTTTATGTGTAAAGCACATCAAAGAGAAAGTCTAACTTATGAAAGGAGATAATCAGGCCTTATTTACCTCACTGTATCAGCTGGCACCTCAGAAAAGGAAGATTTACAACCCTCCATACACTTACTGCTAACAGCTCCCAAGCAAGCCCAGTACTACACACACTCCTCACCCAGCCCCACCTCGCAGATCAGCCTTTAAAGGCCACAACGAGGCCCAGCTGTGTTGGGGAGGCTCACCTGCTTCCTAGCACTAATCAATGTTTGCAAAGCTCTTCGAAGCAGGGAATTGATTTAGAAGCTTAACCTTGCTGCAGAACACTTCCCTGTTGGCACGGAAGTTGTAATCTACTTTCCTTAATGGGTTCTGAGTAAGATTACAGGAAACATCAGATTGTAGTTAGCATTTACTACAGTCATCAGTGAACATGTGAAAGCTGGAAGTTTTTATAGTTGTCTTTACACAGACAGACTCAACTCGAAGACACATAGACAACTGCCCTAACCTCTAGGCTCCAGAGGCTGCTGCTTCCTATGCGCTTGCAGTGGCTCTTGTTCGGCTGTTGTTTGTCAGCAGGAGATGGGGCCGCGTGTGTTGAGAAGACAACGTTTCACCTTGTATCCCCTGGTCCCTTCAGGGGTTAGCACTGACCGTCAATGCTTTTGCTTTCTCAGTAGTGTCAGCACCTAAATGACATTCCAGCTGGTTTCAGTGCTACAACTTCTGAGATTAATTTGCTTGCTTAGGTAAATTCGTTGCACGAGCTAAATCTAGACTAGGCCTTGCAACACTTGAAAGAGCACATTCGTTTTCGTAACAGTTCCTGAGTCACAGCTGGCACAAAACCAAAATAAAACAACGCGGATCTTTCAACAGTTTATAAAAAGTGGCAACATTCCCACAAATCTGCTTTGTCCTTATAACAATGTATGTCCTTTCTGACTGGGACTTTAAGGCCTGTTTTTGATTAGTTTATTCCATCTTGAGTGTTTCTTTTCCCGTGAGACCTTAGCATATTTTGCTGAGTTCCATTCTCATGTTTTTGGCTAGTTTATGTCAGACCATAGCCTGCTACAAGACCCAGAATCAATGGCCCAAATTCACTATTTGGGTTTTAAGCTATGCTTCTGACTCCACACTAATATTTAATTACTGATGCTATTAATGTAACTTGATACTTCTTTATTTGGAAAAAGGTAGTTGGCAAACACAGATATGCTGGACTGATTACTGGATATTCTATGACATTAGGGATTTAAAAAAGCATTTGATTAGTGCAGCTATTGCATATCAATATTCTTAACTCTACAGAAGCATCAGCTTAATACTTTACATTTCTCTCAACATTGTATAATGAAAAAATATGTGAAGAAAGTTACAGAGTAACTATATGTATGCATGCCCACATGATGTCTTTGTGATGGAAGAAATTTGAAAGAACCCTCAAAAAACAAAATCTGTAGTGCTAACATATCACCTGTGAATGGCAAGAAGCATTGTTTTCAGGGCTTACTGCAGTGAGGAACATCTGCTGCACATGGAAACCACACCAAAATAGCTTTTTAAATAGTTTTCTTGGCGATAATGTATTCTCAATGAACTCTTATATTTAGACATTAAGATCTTCTTCATAAAGTAAACTTAAGAGCTTTTTAGGGATATAGTGCGCTTTATAGATGAAAGACTAATGAGCAGACAAGTTCAACAATTTACCCTAGGTCTCATACCAAGATAGCAGCAAAGATAAAAACTAGAAGAAAACCTCTGAACTGATGGCATGTTCCTGGTCTATTTGAATCTTGCTTTAATCCCATCTGTGAAATACATATTACAGATGAAGTATGTATGAAGAATTTTTCATGTTTATAATTAATACAACTAAGTAATAAAAAATATAATGACCCAGGTGAAAGAATACAGGTTTAAAAAAGAAAAATAGCTGTCTTTGCAGTGGACATAAAATCCCTCATAGGGAAACTTTATTTCAAAACTGAAGGTGTAGTTTGAACATGAGATTTGTTATTATAACAGTGGAATGAGGTATCCCTTACCTAAGTATGCTTTTGGGTTCTGCCAAAACTTCTTGTATGACTGAAAAGAAAAACATTTCTTTTCTCACTGTTTCAGTGTCCAGTTGTTTGGATTGTTCTATTTTCTGCCATCCCCAGTTTGACCTCTCTATATGTTGATAGCATGCAAAGCATTAAAGTGAAGAGTGACTCTGTATGTATATCTTCAGTACCTAGAACAATTGGTTTAGATGGTACTTTTAATACAATCAATAATAATAACATTCTTAGAATAGTAAGGCAATGCCTTGTAGTAATGGTAGAGACAATATTTCACATCATTATGATGAGGCTTGATTAGGATATGTATGGGAATAACTTACAGTTGGGAATAGCCTTGTAAGATTAATGGAAGATTCACCAGCTAATTTGTCATTCTAGTAATTATAACTATATATAAACTGTTCCTTAAGAACATCTTATAATGATAAATTCTCCCTTCAGATTTATAGGCATTCCACAGGCAAACTTGAGGGCAACATTTCATCCTTCTTGAGTCTCTCTAAAAACATTCAGATAATTTTTCCTCCCTTCCCAAATTTTTTTCTAAAAATATCATTAGTAAGAAAGTGCTTATTGTTTTTCAAGAAAAAAATGTCCTTGTATTGTTTAAATCATGATCAGTTTAGACACTGCCTTTCTCATCGCCAGAGAGATGATGATCACTTTTACATTGCACCATTACGATGTCATCCAAAGAGACAGCAAATATTGCAGATTAACGCTGCCAAAATTGGAGTAATTACTCTCTAAAAAGTGACAGGCATATTATTAAGGCCATATGGTATTATACATAGTTGCTGTAATAACTAATCGGAAACAGCAGTATTTCTAGGACATGAATGTTTGGCAACATATACTTGACTAAGAGTCTTAGTTTTATAAATATATGTATTTCTTGCCAGGAAACCAAGGAAACCACCTTAGACCAAAGGCTTAAGAGAGAAATCACATCTCCTTTCTAGCAATAGAAATAAATTGTGGGCTTCAGGTAAAAGAGACATTTGCCATCTATTTGCTAGCCACTTAAGAGCAAGAATGGTCATTATAACCCTTAAAGAGGGACTAGCTAATTCCTTCTGTCAGGTTATTTTTATTTATTTATATTTTGGTTGCTGAATGAATGTGTAACTCATGTCTAAGTGATGCAAAATTACCTATTATGCTGGACCTTCTTGGGAAATGCTGGGACCATCATCATGCTGAGCATGTTGGTCAACTAGAACAGGACGATTTTCATGTGCAAACAGGACACCTGTGGATGCAGTACTGTTGTATTTCTGCTCTGACTCTTCACATGTGTGGAAGAGATGCACATAGCTGTAGTGAGCTGATGTTTCAGATGAGTCTTGCACTATTCTCCATAGAGGACTGCTTCTGAGAGAAGTCCAATAACGCTGTAATGCTACAAATACAGAAGGACTGTCACCTTTGCCTACTGCTCTGCAGCAGTAACAGCACTGCTGCGGAGAAAACAGCAACTCCTCTGCTCTTGGTGGGTCCGAGTGGGGAGTGAAAGCTCCTATTGGAAGTCTCTGCTTTGGCAGCACTTTTAGTCCAAGATATGATGAGTAGCTGCTGTTCCACTTGAGCAAGATGTCAGGTTAAATATGTTTCTGCAGTGATGCTTCTGGCATACCCTGTTTAATGCATATGCAATACATGTATTCAGGTAAAAAAAAAAAAAACTGAAATAAAATGTGCAATGAGTGTGTGAGCTGAAAAACCTTCTGCCATTTTTATTACCAAGGTTGATCAGCTTGCGTGTAAAGCTGCATTTCCCTAGAGCAGAAGGAGAGGCCTCAGGTGTTCAAAATTCTAGCACTAGTACATCCCAGGTTCCTGGAGGTATAAATCATGTCTGTCCCCTGTGTGAATAAAAGGCAGAGTGATAGCTGGACTGTAATAGTTGCAGCCTAAGAAGAGAGGGAGGGCCTATTATGGTCTTCTTGCAGACTAACCTGTAGGAAAGAAGGGCTAACCCTATGTGGGAAGCCAGGTGGGAAGCCAGACCCCACTTAGGTGAACAGCCATCTGTGAGTTTCAGAGTCTTCTTTGCACAGGTACATGGAGGTTTCTGCCACTTTTTAGCAGCTGATGACCAGAAAATGATACAGATTCTCTTATACAACTAGTGTAAGAATCAGATGGAGCCAAGAAGAGTTGCAGATGACTCTCCAGGAGTTTAGAATGACCTGCAAACATAGGAAAGCTCTTCTTATCCAGCACTGTTTTTCTTCTCCCTTTTAGAGACTTGTACTGAGCACCTCCTCTTGCTGAAAGTGGGGCTAAACCCTTAGCTGATATAAGATTCTAGATTTCTACTTCATGTAGAAACCATGCACAAACCCTCCCCCCTTCCATTTAGAGAGGTAAGAAAAGTGCTTAAATAAGGCAGACCAGCTTCTGCTACTGTTTAGCAGGTGAATACTTTGTGTGCTGCAGGGCATGATGAGACAGGGAGGGAAAGAGCAAACAAGATTGCAGCAGCAAGGACATCTGCTGCTTAAAGACAAATTTGGTGTAATTGGAGTAACTGAAATGTGGCCAGTTCAGGAAATAGGCTGTAATATTACATTACCCAGACACAGAGTTTAAGGACAGGCGATGTTCAATGAGAAAGGAGAAGGAAATATGACAGCAGAAATGAGAAAGGACATTATGCTTGAAACAGAGCAGTCACATGGATGGCAACTCAGAGACACCTTGAGCTCGAGGCTAAAGACTGAAGTCATAAACCAATTAGAATAGAAAACAATTACTGGCCTCCCAGGGCTAGCTGCGAGACAAGTCAGAAATATTTATGCAAATGGAGAACTGTACCAGGGCTAGAACAGTGATCATAGGAAACTGCAATTACTCTGACATTGCCTGGAATGAGAATTACAGAGGGACATAAGCAGCAGAAGCTGTATTTATTGCCCAAATTTTTTTTGCATCTTGACAAGCAACAAGATTAGAGGCCATTTGGAAAAAGTTGCAGGAGTGAAGAGAGGGAGCACATCTGCTAACTGTGATGCTCAGGTCAGAATAACGTTAGCCTGAATGTTAGGACTGAGGAAAATTGATGCTGATCGTGAGCATTATTCTTAGTTCCTGACATGGGGAATTCTGTGTGCTTTTGTACTCTTGGATCTGTAACTTCTGGGTGTACTGAAGCAGGTATCATTTTATGGGATGACTTACCCAGTAATTTTATCCTGACCTAGCTTTGGAAATGAATCATCCACTGTAATGAGGTTTGGATTTTTTTTTTAATCTTGAACTTTTAAGAATGTATAGTTGCTGTAAATATGATTTCTGATTAAGATCAAGGTTTAGAAAAGACATTGTAAGAAATAGTTAAAATATTGAAGCAAGATTAAACAAGCACCATCTATTTTCAGCATGACGCCCATATTATTAGAGTTATAGTAATCACATCTAACAAAAACACGACTTCCAAGTTTTTATGTACAAAATCAGATCCGCTAGGATTCCCAGATCCCTTCTTAACTGCTGTTGTCTAGTCGGGCAGTCGCTGTCTTGTATTCTTGCATGGGGTTATTTTTGTGCAGGTCCACATCTGTGTTTGCTAAACTTCATGAGCCCCATTCCTCCAGCTTGTCTCAGCCTGTTCCTATTGCATCCCACGTTCCTTTTCTGGAATGTTTCAGACTTCCAGAAAGCATGGAGTGATCTATGGGAAAGTGCTTGGAATCACTGAAGATGCAGAAGGCTTCAAAATAAAAACTAGGGAGAAGAAAGCATGTATTCATGCCCGTAAATTAAACTGTCAAGAATGACAAAAAAAAATCCCAATGGGATTCAGTAAATATGCAAGCAGCAGTGTTAAATATATACAAAGAAGATAAAAAGTGTTTAAAGAAGCTTTATGAAAACAAGCTGTGTGAGTAAATAGTGACTAATGGGAGAAAAGCCATCACTCCTCATATTCATCATATGGTGCAGTAATGTTTAACAGTAACACTTTTTATTGTGCATTCAGTAATACATTTAAAGCAAATAAATATTAATACTAACCCTGTCGTATCTGTCTTTGAATTGTAATGAGACAGGAAGATAAAAGTCTAGCAAAGAGATGATGCAGACTCCATGCAGGTTGTTTGCAGGAAAACCATGGCAGCATGTTTCCACTCAGGTGACATACATTGAAGGGCCTGACAGACATATATTTTCAGTTCATTAAGAGACTAAAGGCTGTATATAATTTACAAATTATAGTTGAAATTGCAGCTGTCACTCTCACTACTGACAGACTGCAACAGCTACCCAAACACAAGTGCAGTCGTGCTGAGACTGGTGGAATCATTCAGAACTTGACTCCCGTGAAACCATCACATATACTTACAGTAGTAATTCAAGTGAGAAAGCTGCAAAGAAATTTCCTATTCCTGTAGTCCTTCCTTACATGATCTTCACAAATAAAATATTAACATGCAGCTACTGAACACCAGCTAGAAATGTCTATTGTTTTTTCTGAATTACGCAGTTGTGATTAGGGCTAAAAAAGATCTCCTCCCTGCAAGTTTTGGGAACCATGTATCTTTCCAAAAATTTCTCCTTTTTTTCAGACACCTGAGAAATAGTGGAAAAAAACACCCAGAGCTTAGCTATATTCCTTCAGTTACCTGCAGGGTGATTTTATTTGCACAGCTTTAGCAGACTGCTTCCTGCAAATGCCCTGTCTGCATTTCTGAGCATTGTTTTTTGAGATCCTCTCACATACAAGGAAAGTTACTGCCATCTCCTGGTCAAGTGAAAGGAAAATACTGACAAACATGACACATCTGCCCACCTGCAAGCTGTGCGGCCCCCAGCCCACAGTGGGGACCTCCAGGAAGGCCCCGGGTGTGCGGGGCCCGTGCGGGAGGGTGCCCGGCTCTGCATCGGGCTGCCCAAGGGGACACTTGACTCTGACACTTGACTCACTGTGCGGTGGTGGCCTGGTCCAATGGGCCTCAGGCGAACCTTAGATTTGTACATGGCTCCATCCCGGCTCCTTTAGTCTGCAAGTAGAGACAAGACATTCATCTATGTTGTAAAAGAGAACAATTTACACATTTTTTAAATTAAAAATTGCCTTATTCTTCATGACCACTTACATGTCAACGTAAACTGTGTCATCCCCTTTTGTAAAATCCATACTTTTATTTTCACTTCCTGCCATCACCATTACTGTGCAGACCATTCAGGAGCTTAAAAATCAGCTGGGGTTAATGGCAAGAGGCACAGCTGAGAGTCATCAGCTCTTCTCAACGAGTCACTCTTTGCCAGTAAATGCCCTATCCTGTCTTCAGGGACATTAAGGAAATGATGTGATTGTCTTTGATTTATTGTGAATGATCATTTCTGTAAGGTATTTAGGTTTTCCTTTGAAAAATTAATCTTTGGTATGATTAGATCTTCTATAATTTTTCTTCATCAGAAAATTCTGCCTGGTATGAAATTGTCATTTTTCCAAGTACAAATTTGGAGTTATCATCTTCTCCAAGCCTTGCCTCCCTCAGGACCTCAGAGCTCCTGGGTAGCAGTAGTTTGGAAAAGAAAGAAACATATATGTAACCACCTTTAGTGTGAATCTGCCAGCTAGTAAAATACAAAGGTTGATCTTTTAAATGCTAGTGTGCAATGTGTTTCATAGTGTCTGGAAAGGACTGATGGTTAGGCAAATGTAGACAGTACAATTTTAGCATTTTATGAATTCGGCTAGCATCTTATAAGAAAAGAATCCGAAAGAATGAAATGAAAGGCCTGCGGCCATGCGTGGCATTAGGCAAAACATTTAAATCCAGGTGGTTCTTCACATCTTTTCTGTGCTATAATTCCACATCTCAGTGGTCAAGAACTGTGGCTAAAATTTGACAATTCTTCCCAACTGCAAGACTAGGAGTAATATTTAATCTGTTTTATATTTAGTCATAGTTTCCATTCCATATTTAAAATATAGTGCAGTAGTTGTTTCTTCCTCCCTCTATAGTCTATGGGACTTTCAGGATAATGGCCTTTGTGTTTGATGTTTTTCGTGTTGCTATTTCTTAAAAAGCACGGAGTAATTTGTGAGTTTTCTTTCACAGGCTCAACAGGCTTCTGCTCATCCCATTAACTATTTCCAGTATATTATCTCAAAACATTTGTTATGCTCTGAAGATGCACATGCTTCTATCACTTCTATTAGCCAAATACCCCATAATGCAGAAGAAAAACAAGAGTATGTGGAAACAAATGCAGCAAAATAAATGATTGTAAAGAGCCTGTCACCAGGAAGTATTTTAGACAAAATGAAACCTGATCATGTCAGCAGATGAGTGCAGATTAAGGTGTTAACCAGTCTTGGATATAAAGACTGAAAACAGCAAAGCAGGAATGGCAGCAGATTTAATCATGGATTTCACCCCCACTCACTCATTTCAGAGACTCACAAGATTATTCTTTCTGTGAAATCCTCTTGATACTTTCAGATTCACTGCAGCATCTCAGAATGCACTGGTGCGATGCCACTAATAAATGAATTCACTCCAAAACTCACACAATTACTGACTCTGCAAATGGTTTCACTTCTGGCCTGCTAATTAATCTTCAAACTCACTTCAAAAAATACTTTAAAACTTCTCTGAGTTGGGCATAAGTAAAAAAAAAGCCTGCTCTTATTTTCCTATTATGTTCTACATTACACTGAAAGGATGAGAATGGTGAAGAAGGTTTTCATCCTTTGGGTTTATTTTTTTAAATTTATGAACACTGTGGAGGCCGTCATAGGTGGTAGGCTCCATAAAGGCCCTTCCTACTGATAGAGAGAACATTATTGTTGCCATCTTCCCACAGGGCCCTTCCTCTCTCTCTCTCGGTGTAAAACTGAGGAGGACGGACATTACCAGGTATTTTCGCTCTGCCTTTGCGGGCGGTTGCTCGCCATGCAAGCCAAGCTGAGGAGGCCACGGGTCGTTGGCTCCTTGGGTGCTTCGCCGCCAGGTCGGTCTGAGTTTCCCAAAGAGCCTTTGGCGCTGGGGTGAGCTGGGATGAGCAGAGGCCTCCGGCTCTGCTCACGCGCGGGCGAAACCCCCCTGTGGAAGGTTCCTTCAGACGGGGCCTTCCGCGCAGCAGAGGCGCCGGAAAGGCCCTGACGGGAGCGACGTCCTGAGCTGCCAGCACCTTCGTCACGGGAGTTGTCACGGCCTCACGCGCAGGAACCACGAACCCCTCAGCCCTGGTCCGAGCCTGGCTCCGGGGTAACAGCTGTTCCTTCAGCGCGAAGGCGCGCAGGGACGCGCCAGCTCGAGGGCTCGGCGGGCGCCGCTCCCCGGCCGCCCTCGCTCCCCGCGGGGATTCAGCGGGCCCCGCTTGCCAACAGGTAACTTCTCACCGTGGTTTAAAGATAAGTGTGAAGTGATGATGTTTTGCTGTTCTCTAGAGGCACAATTTACTAAAAATCTCTCTTACGCGAGATTAGCAGATTGTGAAAAAAAAAAGAAAAAAGTATTTTAAAACGTGCTGTATTTTCACCTGTGTCCTCCAGCATCCCATGTCAAATCACACTGTTGCACTCACTACACAACGGAGACATCTGTGTAACGGTGCTCGGAATGCAGGGATCCAAATTCTCCTTTGCATTACACTGACTGTTTTCACTGCGTTCAGTGGAGAGACATTTCTAAAAAGAGTTAGGCAAAGCTTTTCAGGCCCAGGACACTGTTGATGAAATTCATCTGTAAGATGAATTCTTTGGTAATGACTTTACATTTTTATGTCAAATGACCATTCTTCCTGTAAGAAAGCTGGGGTAAATGAGAAAAAGGGGCATCCAGAAAGCTTTTGTAATGCAATTATCTCTTACAGCATTTTCAAACAGGAAATGAAAGGACTTCTTAGTCTTTGATGGTCCCTTGTGCTCCACTGTTTTGTGTGTGTGTGGGGGAAATCAGGTGATTAAATCATAACAAACCCTTTCAACCCAGCTCCTTCTGAGACTTTTAATATTCTCATTTTTATTACAAGACTTGATGAACTGCAAGTGATGGGTAAGAAAGAGAATGGATTGTGCGCTTGGCTTTACCACCTGACTTAGTTAATCTCCCAAAATGCAATTTATTCTGAGTGCTAACTGGAGTGAATTTAATGGAACCTGGGTTTAAAGTGAGAAACTGGAACAAACACTGTCTATCTAAAGGCCATCAGTAACTGAATAGTTTGACAAGCCCAGACCCCTGCCACTTTAATGTAACTGGAGCGTATGGAAAAGACATTACGTTTCTGCACCTTCCAGCATCAGCTTCCATTACTGGCACTGCCACTGCCATTCTGCTGCAGTAATTTGAAGGGAGTGGGATGGGAGTAAGAGGCTCGTGCAGTCTAAAATCTACCCTGGGGGGTTTTGTAGTTCTACACAAATTGCGGTTTGCTGGGTATATTGGTTCTGGGTGACACATGGAACCTCTCAGTATGTTTGAAGATTTTTATGGGCTCGTCTGTCTAAAACTAATGAGGCTGAACGTCTTTAAAGGTGGTTCTGTGGAGTTCCTGCAGTTGTCCATCTTCTGTGGATTCTCCAAATACGCGAGAGGGGAAAAGAAGTAATATTACTGGAGGGATATTATGCAACAAATCATGTGAATGACATCATGTGTAAAAGGTTATGAACAGTAAAATTCATTTTTAATAATCACCCTTAGTAGTGATCATTCAGTTGCATAGATCAAAAATTGCTTTCTAAGAACTCTCTCCTATGGCTGCTGCTATGTTTGCTCCTTACTCATATCACTAAGAGGGGTAATTCATTCAGAGCAGGAGATCAGGAGAGATTCCATCCATTTCCTTTGTCTTTTAAAGGTAAGAAACAATTTCACACTTGTTTGAGTGCCATTCAGCTGCATTAAAGAATATGACCAGGAGGACCCGTTTAAGGCAGTTACAACTAATTATCTGCTTTGACATTAAGGTATCTGTTGGATCTCCTTCCACCTTTGCTAGATAGATGGTTTAGTTCTACCTGCACATTTGTTTTAGAAAGTTCATTATTTTATATGTGCTTATGTGTGCTTATATGTGGATTATTCTTCTGGATATAATGTGTTAGATTCAGTGTCCCACTGACAGCAACAGCCAATTTATCCCAGTGGAGCAAACTGAATATTTATTTCTTTTCTCTCTTTTGGAGATCCAGTGCCCTTAGGCAGAACTGAAAAACCTACCCTAGAATCCTTAATGCATTCTCCTTCCAGCATAATATATAGGGACTTTCTGGGAGCCATAAGCAAGGTGGCTTGGGCCAGGAGAAACTGCTTCAGACTGCGGAAGAGATGAATCCTGTTCCTGCCTTTGCTTTTTTGACATGGACTCCTATATGTGATTTCTCACTTGTAAAGGGGGATAATGATATTTATTAGACAGTAAATGCACAGCTGCTGTAGTTGTTACAGATTACTAGTGCAGAGGTATGCAGAAATTATAGCTTTAATTATTAGTTGGAAATGTGGAAGTTTTCTGGAACCTTTGTCAGGAAGAAATGCACTAAGTAAGACTGTGGCTTTGTAACCCAGGACTTCTTGACATAAATTATTTCCACCTGCTTACTTCTGTGTCTGAAAAAAGATTGTTATTTCACTTGAAACCAGCAGGGTCTTTGCCTACTACTGCTAAATATTGATACTTCCTTGAGATTTAATATATTTTACAATTTTGTGAGTATATATGAGTAAAAGCTTCCGAATAATGAGGAATGATGCTAAAAATATGTGCTCTCCTAGGGATCTTTTTATCACTCTGAGGCCAGACTCAGAGTTAAGGCAGATTCTAAACAGTGTTTCAGACATGTTTAAAAGGAGAAGAATAACTGAAAAAAAAAAAAAAAAAAAAAAAAAAAAAAAAAAAAAAAAAAAACCACACACACCAAAGGAAACTCACATGGTGGAGGAGAAAAATTCATTTCATATGAACAATATTTTGCATTTACAGATGTTAAACTTTATTTGCTGTTTAATCAAGTCGCTCATTACCGTGAAGTTCTTCTCTCTTCAACTAGCTCTTCTCAATTAGCTTCAGGTTTTGTTATCCGCAATAGCATTTTATCATTTGAAAGTTTTGTCACAAGATCATTTACCCCTTTTGTCAAACCCTTAGTGAATGTCCTCCTGGCAGATCCCAACCCGCTTAAGAAGTGTACTGCTCATGGCCCTATGTGTACTGCTGTACTGCTCATTCCCTATGGAAATGGTCTTTTATTTCTTGTCTTTCGACAGATTTTCATCCAGTCATTGCAGTTAGAGTTAAATCTCTAGCAGGCAAAAGAAGCAAGGCTCATGGCTTGTTATTTCCTGCAGCAAGACACATTAGGTGTTGTACTGGCTATAAAATTGCTTATTATTCCACAAAAGTGTAATAAAAAGACCCTGAAAAATAAAATAAAGCTGAGTTCATGAGGGATCTGAAATAAATGATGCATGCTTTCCAAATCACTTTTCCAAGCACTGAATTCATATGATAGCTTCATTAACGTTCATGCAATAATTTGCAGATAGATTCCATCCCAAAAAGCAAGTTTTGAAGCATCGCTAATAATGTAAATTTGATTTTTGCACATTAAAACTCTGATAAAGCCATGGTAATTATTTTTAATTATCTCAAGATGAAAATACGTCACTCATGTAAGTAATTATGTAAGTAATTTAAAGCTGATTAAATAATAATGATTCCTTGCTCATTGCCTTCAAAATACTTAGAACCAAATTTCATTTTAAGCAGGATCAAGAAAATAATTACTTGATTCAAACATTAATTCCTAATTTTAATCCTAATTCATTAAAAACAGACCTATTTTTTGCAGACTCTGCGGGGCATTAATTGACATTTTACAAAATGAGTCATTATTTGGCAGGGAGAAGTATTTTTCAAACTATGAATCACAACTACCAGAGGGGACTGTGAGAGAGCTCCAAGGGAGCTCAGCCTTCCTAGGCACAGCAGCCCTGCGGAGCAGCAGTTCAGGTCTCTAGGGCAACACTGGAAAAGCGGCCATAGCTGCTAGCAGTTCCCACTAGGTAGGGAGCTGCTAACTAACATTTAAGTATGGATGCATGAAAGTGGGAGTCAGGAAAATCAGGTTTTCCTAATGTTTGAGACAAACTATGCTCAGGCAAACAGCTCCATCAAGAGAAATGAGTACAAGGTAGGAAGCAGTTTAGATCAGTGTAGAAGTGCGGGCGTCGGTGTGACTGGCCCGACAGCTGGCAAGGAAGGTGAGACCTTCTCCTTGTTTATTTTGGACGACAAGTTTACCATGAGGCAGCAGTGCCCTCGTGCCCAAGAAGGCCAATGGGATCCTGGGGTGCATTAGGAGGAGCGTCTGCAGCAGGTCAAGGGAGGTGATCCTGCCCCTC
>JAYECN010448602.1:0-20726 GCA_035222435.1 Microcambeva ribeirae | reverse complement strand
GCGAAGGGAAGGGAAGGGAAGGGAAGGGAAGGGAAGGGAAATTATGTGCCATATAGGTGGAATATATTGTTCAGTTTATGTCATGCTGCTGTTCAAAAAATGTGCTTCCAGAAAATGGAGCTTGCAGGTTCTAAATGCTAAATAGAACTCCTAACCAGTAATTTATCAATCTAATTATTGCAAGAACAAGCACAATTGAAAGTGAGAGAGAAGACAGCTAAAACAGAATTAAAAGTAATAATATTCTGCAAAGATTTGATTTGCTTTTTTGTTTTGAAGTCATGACTTGCAAGGAACTGAGCACACAAGTCAGCTGCATGAAGAATTCTGCACATATGGAAGTTTTCATAACTTCCAAAAATATTTTTTCAGAAGATCCAGAAATATTAAAAGCATTTTATCAGAAAACATATCCTCCCATGTACAGAGATGGACCTCTTAAACTTACCTGAAACAAGAAAATAGGGAAAAGATAAAGAGGCAACAACAGAAAACAATATTGTAAAAAAGTGTTTTCCTTCAGTTGTCTTTAAAGAATTATTGTTTTCTCTCCATTTTACTCTTTTTTTTTTTTTTTTTTTGTTCTAGGTGACCCCCTCAGACTTTTTCCTTCTTTTCATTTTGCCCTTACACTAATCTGCAGAAGGAAAGGGTGACATATAGGGCCTTTAGTCTGAACTAAGAACACACAGTCAGAAAAACAAATCCTGGACACAAGTAAAAGATGACAAACAAAAACAAATAGGTATCTGAAGTGCTAGATTTGACCTTACTATATGACAGAAGGAAGTCTCCTTATTAGCTCACCTGAAAATGTGGGTGAAGAAATCACCTGGAATTCACATAAACTTTTTTGATCACACCATCAACAAATTGATATGCTTCTGGCAAGGCACTTTTAACAGCAAAAATGAGGTAATAAATACCTGAAAAGCATGAGATTGACAGTTTGCTTAACACTTTGCACATGGGAAAGAAATTTACAAACACTCTAGGCTGTTTTGCTTATGATCTCCTCCATCCCTGATTCTTTTTTGGATAAACCCTAGAAGAAGGTGAAGCCCTCTTGTTTGTTTGTTTTTATGGTTTTTGCTTTTTTCAGATTTTTGCAGCTTTGGAATTATGCTTGGAAAAGACTCAGTAAATCTTTTGGATTTGTTATACGTGAAGAAACAGGCTACCTGAATGGTTCTAGTAGAGGCTAGCAATTTCCAAAGGATAAAAGTACAGTACAATTTTGGAGAGGAAAACGTTTATTAAGCCTCTTGAAACACTAAAGTTGGTGCATGCACACATTCCCTCAGATGTTCAACATTTTTACTGCAAATGACTTGCACGGTTGCATGCAAAACCGGATGACCAAACTGACGTATGCTATTTTTAAAAGGTGAGCTCAGAGCTTTCAAGAATATCACAACGTGTTTACTATAAAAGCAATTGTTCCAAGATGGTCCTAGTACCTGCATCTACAGCACAGTGTCTGGATGACCTAATAATTGTTCAGAGAAAACCACAGAACTGCTTTTTCAACCAAACCTGAGAGGAGGCAGAGGGAGAGATGCCATCACACACAGCCCTGTGCAATAATCAAACTCCTTTCAATTTCTTAATCCTGATCTTTCTGTAGCAACTTTTTCAAGGGGCTGACGAGGTAAAATGGGCTATGTTCCTGTTCAGCTAGCAGCTTTCAGCAAAAGCTTTCACGCACGGAGAGTCTTCAAACTGTGGTAGGGCTTTTACAATCTTAAATTTAGGTGATGCTGTTCATCTCAACGTCATCCACAAACAGGCCACCAGGCATACTATTACAGTAGAGTCCTGCAAGAATTTGGCTTCCTTGAGGAAGGAGTGGTGGAGCCTGTTTTCATTTAAGGTGAAGTACAAGAGCACTAGTTCTGGTGCAGGAGCTGTGTCACACCTCCTGGATTAGACAAAGGAGGACTAAATACTGACATTCGGTCTCCCAGTTTAAGTCCTTCTTATCTGTATTCATGTTATTGAACAAAACTACAAATAACATTTCACAATCTTTGAATATATTTCTAAGCAGTGTCTAATATTCCTGTAAACATAAAAGAGTAACACAGACTTAGATCTAGCCATAGAGTGTTGATTATATACATATTATATATATATATTTACAAGATATCCATTGTGTAAGCTTTGCACGTAGCATTACCTTTCTCAATAATATTATGAAATGCTTTGTTTCTTTTCATACAGCTTGAAAACAATCCTGTAAGTACTGAAGAAGCTAATGATCTAACATCCTTTCTCTTTCCCTTCTCTACCCAACGGAAAACACTGAAAACTGTATTTTGTTATTGTCAATTACACAAAGTGTTTTTTTTCCAAAAGAAATATTTTCCTTGTAAATAATTTAAATTAATTTTATGCTGACATCATGTCATTGTTCACTAACCTTGCCTTACCTTTTTCTTTTATTTCAAGGAGAGCATCTTCTAGACTAGGTCAAACATGGCTTTGTTCATCTTTTTCTTCCCTAATATAATATAGAATTTGGAAACACGAGCCTACAGTTTAAGAATCAACTTCAGAAAACTGGGAAAATCTCTCAAAAAGACATCAGAATTAACTGAGGAAAAACCTCCAAGATTCTCCTGCAAAAGGTTCATAGCCATGCACCAGCCGTACAGATACAGTGCTGACAAAATACAGTGCTCTATGGGATGGGCAGCCAGTACACAACACTGTGAAAGGAAAACATACCAATGATACCATGACCCAAACTCTTCTCTTTGTAGAGGTGCCATAGGATTTTTAACACTTAGGCAAAATGGACAACTGTCTTTAAAGAGTTTCCGAAAGGTTCTCAAATATTATATATTGGACAGTACTCTCTTTAAAACACAAAAAGTGAATTACAGAGTAGACCCTACTAGAATTTGTGTATCCTACTAGGATAATGTGTTCCAGGAAGTCTGGGAATTTGAAACACAAGCCTTAGATCACTTACTACCCATTCCAATTAAGAATACTCCAACAGACCCAATGAAAAAGACTATATCAGGTTTTAACACATGTTTTTCCATGCCAGCTAAAACTGCAGACACTGAGGATGAAAACTGAAGATGGCTGCCTGGTCAACCTTCCTCACAACGATCATGGTGGTGTCCTTCCGCTTTCAGAGTCAAATAGACACATACAGAAATCTCATGCTATACAATTATACATCGCTTATAAAAGGAGCAAAGTACTAAGCTTGGCAGATATCTTACAGGGCACTGTCACAAATAATAACCACCTGCTACAATTAACCTCTTTCACATGAAGTTTGCCCTTCTTTATGCTGTTCTCTAATTCAATGGAATCTGCTTTTCTTACTTGCTCCGAAATCAATGGCTCTGAACCCAGCAATGTCAAGAGGTCAACAATTATACTGCACAGAATATATCCTGAAAGTAAGAGTGACCCTGCAATATATCTTCATTTTCCCCCTTTGATCATCCTTTTATTTGACTGTATTTCAGTAAATTATCCATGTAGTTTTTATTTTGACAGCTCTCTTTACAGCAGTAAAACAAAATGTGTGCATTGCAAATGGCAAAGATTCAAATTTCAGCTATGTTTATCCAAAATAGCACTGAACTGCTTCTGTACTTATGCTATACTGCCTACAGCCTTACGGAAGGGGAGACAGATGGGATGAATTTAGCAGGGAAACAGCTGTGGCTTGAAGAAGAGACAAGCAAAAGTTTTGCTATCAGGCTTCATTATGTATCAAGGTACCAGTAAAATGTGTATCCGTAAGGCAGCCAAAAAAGTGTTTTTCATTTGACTAGTGATAATTACCTTTTCTCAACAGCTGACAATGTTCTAGGCAGCATTAAATAGGTATAATAATTAAGCAATGAGATAAGACAGGCAGTGCCTTGCTGGGGATTATTGCTCGCCTCGGGTGTGTTGTGAGGCACAAGGCTGAAGGGTGAGTGACTTCAGCCACCCGAGAAATCCAATAATCCCCCAGAAATGCACTGCCTGAAGTGCCTTATTGCTATTAAAAATGGAAATTCAAAAGGGACAGGACATTGGACACATTTCCTGTAGATTTTATTGACATGGGTTAACATTAAAGAGAGCCAATGGAGAAATCCCATTTGCGCCCAGCCTTCAAAAGCCTGGACACATGCCTCAGTTCAGCTTGTTTGTGCATTTTATTCATAAAACTGATTTGGGAAGCACAAGTATTTGCATCGTCTATACATGTGTGATATGGCACAGCAGATTACAAGAGCTGTCGTGATGGTAAAAGCTAAAGTCACACTGCTTTTAGGGTCACAGGCTTCCAAATAGTTAGTGTGCACAACTGTCCATGCACCATGTTAATTTACAGATGAGCTTTCCTAGTTCTATTTATAAAAAAAAAAAAAAAAAAAAAAAAAACAAAGAAAGAAAGAAAGAAAAAGAAAAAAGGGAAAAAGCTGATTTTGACTGCGCAATTCACATAGCTTAGATTAAGGCTAAATCTCTGCTACTGATGGCAACTGTAGCACACTTGAGTGCTGCTTCACATAAGGAAAGGGAAGACTACTGTAATTTCAACCATGGCACCAAGACAATCTTGAAATTGGAGGCCTGGAACTACTTGCCCACCTTAACTTGAAACAAAATAGAATTGTGAAGACCCTTCAGGATCAAGTCCTAAATAATGAGATGTCCCATGTTACATATATGCAACAGGGCAAAATATGGCTCTCCAAGGTTTAATAGAACATGTTAAAAATTAAAAATTAAAAAAAAAAAACTAATTTCTTCTCTCTCTCCCCCTTCACATGTGAATTAACAATTCACAAAGAGCAAGTTAAACACAGAATTACCTGATTATCCTTTTCCATTCCTTTCATAATTCCCATTATCAGAGCTTCCTTTCAGAACCAAACTGGAAGCTCTGAGCACATGCAACAGCCTTGAGGACACCAGAAATTTAGACGTAGCTCCCACCATACTGTCCTTATAGCCATTTTTATAGTCTCTTTCAGGCCAGCTTCTGTGATTAGCAGTTGAAGGATAACACATTTATGCTAGCATCTCTAAAGACTAACACGATATCTGTTACTATTAGGCTACCACCCATTTGCACTGCCACAACCAATTACATTTATATTTAAATTTTTAGTACTGCATGTTTTTAGGGAGCACTCAAAAATGGATAACAAATATTACTAAACTATAGAAAAGAATATGAGTTAAACAAGAAACACACACAAAAAAAGAAAAGCAGCAAAATTAGTTTTAGTGAACACAAAAATAAGTCTTCAGCCTCATAATTCAAAACCAAAAGCCTTTCTAATTAAATTGAATATAAAACAAACAAAAAAAAATCCCAAAACATTCAGGTCAGAAATTTTTGGTTTGCTTGCTTTTAAATATAGCATTACTTCTGGAATTTAGTGGCGCAAAACACATCAAGGCTAAATACAAGACTTAAATGCAGGTTAGACTTTAATACAGAAAATGACAGCATCCACAGTTACACTGACTTCCACAGGAGCAGGGCTGATCCCTGGACATGCAATCAAAATACTGAAGTTATCAAGAGAAAGCCACCTGCCCATAGCCTTGCAAAAATCTACTGACTTGTTCCACTAAGAACATAAATCGTCATTATTTTTGGTCTCCTTCTCTTGCAACAATAACCTTGGAAGTAGGCAGGGGCACAGATTTTGTTATGGAGCTGGTAAATTTTCATGACACACAAGGCTGTTTAAATGTTATTCATCTGTCTTCATTTTAAGTTCGCTATTATATGAAAAAGGAAGATTTTAAATAGCCTTAGTCTAACAATCTCAGTGCTACAGAGAGATGAGAAGCAGAAGCAAAGCTGCTCCTGCCTAAAGCATTTTGCCAAACGGGTTAATAGTCAAATTTTACTAGTAAAATGAGCTTGCTTAAGACCCAACAGATAGATTCCAGTTGTTGGTGAATATCCAATTAGATATTTGCCACCGAACTACTGCATAGTGTTAATCTCAGAATGGGCAAAGATAACAACACTATGTTCTTAAGTATCACAGGGATATCACAGAAATAGAGTGCAGAAGATTAAATAAAGCAGAAGCAACACAATATGGAAGAAAGAAAATAAGGCGACTACATTAGTTAAAGATTTTCACAACTTAATTTTTAGACTGTCTAAAGCATCAAGACTTTCTAAGGCTTCCAGAGCCCTGGGTATAAACCTTTGTTCAGTGGCTCTGGACACATTTTAGCAGATGCATTAAATGAATTGCGATGTGTTTTTGATGATATTCCTTAGCATTAAGGAATTAAGTTTCTGTGATCCTGCCAGCACAGGAGTATTTTGATCCGGCTTGGTCACTTATTCACCTCTGGGGAAGGGGGTCACAGGGGTGGGGAAGAGCAGTCCATGACTGGTTCTTTTAGCGCAAAAGGAAAGCAAAGTGGTTCGAGAAGGAGCAACAGTGATTACGGGGTAGTTGGTGAAGGATCATGCATCATCATCTGCAGCACCTTCCAACCAAAATTAGAACAGCTGCAAGTTAGTGCAAATGTAGAAGGATTAAATGGGGTTGGACTGGAAAGTCATGGGCACACTTCTGTCCTAAACTGCAAGTATCTTCCAGCACCAACCCAGCACCAACGCAACAATCTGCATGGGACCAGCATTCCAAGCTCTTGCTACAGCAAAGAAGAGTCTGGACTGGGCTCCCAAAGCTATCACTTTATCCACAGACATGACAGACATTTTAAGGAACAGAACCAAGGAGTCTTCAATAATACTAAATTAACATTTAATTTCAAAATCCAACAACTACACTATTTAAAAAAAAGAGAGCAACAGCCTAGAACCTCACGTTATGCCATTCGTTATATCATACGTTCTATGTCCCACACACATTTCATGTTTTTTTATGTTCCTGGTTGACTAGAGCATGAGCTTACTACTAGTGAGTGGAAGACTTTACTCCCAGAAGCTGAGGATATGAGTAAGAACTGTTCTTGTGTCTGCTCTGGAGAAGACAAGTACATCAAAGCAGTGAGGAATATTCTCAGGAGTGGACAAGTACCAGACTCTGAGCAGAAGAGGTGCTAGTGAGAGTGTTGACAGCTGTTCAACAGAGAAGCGGCAAACCCAGCTATATTTCTACCTTGCTCTTCTTGGAGACGTGGACTATCCTTCAGTTTAAGCTATTCCTTTCCCAGATATAATTCCAGTTTCTAAAACACAGAAATTGTGGTGACCGGCTGTCTTAATGTGCAAAGTGAACACAGACACTGTCTTTTCTCCTCTGCACCTCCTTCCTCACACTGACTAGATGGCTAAGTAATCTAAACAGATGCATCGTTAACTAATCCTTAAAAGGAGGTAATTCAGACAAGTATTAATCTAAGTTCAAATGCAAGAAAGGCTTACAACAGTTCTGAAAGAGGAATATATAAGGACATTAAGGTAAATGAAAAAGGTGAGAAACTGAGACATAAATTAAGCCAAAGAGATTTTGTCACAAGTCCTAAATTCTTTGATAGCTGATTTTTTTGATAAAGCAAATGCCATAAATCTTAGCCATGTTAGCTTCAACAAAACATTTAAAACCATGCCACAGAAGCAAATGTTAACCAAACTAAGAAAAAGAAGATGGTGATTAATAAAGGAACTGTCAGGTTGATAACTAAGTAAAATAAAGCGCACAACTGAAGATGAGGAAGAACTATAAAAGGATTTCTTCCAGTGGAATTTGAACAGATTTTTGACTATTCTGAATAATGACTCAGCACAAAAAGTGGGAGTGTGCTGATAAAGTTAAGAGAAGGCATCAGTTTAGAGAAGATTGGCATACCATACCGCACAAAAAGAACTAGATGACTCAGAAGAGTGGAATAGCAGAAATAGGATGAAATTTGCCAGTACTAAGTATTAAACTAGGAACTTAGTACATTCTCATTCCGCATTCAACATCCTCATTCAAAACAACTGTAGACAGTTCTGATTGCCCCCATTCAAAAAAGATCAACAACTACAAAAGTGGGGTACCTGGATAGATTCCGGCAGTAATAAGAACAAACAAGGAAGGTTTCACTTTACAGATCATCAGAAGCTTTTTGTATGAATACAGTGTAGATTAAAAAACAACAACAAATAACAACAACAAAAACATATAGGGAACAAAGAACCACTTGCATCAATTTTTGGTCAAGGACAAATAGGTGCAAGTTACCAGAAATAAAGGGAGGCTGAAAACAAGAACCTAAACAAGTAGACCAGCAGCGCTGGAAGCAGCTTTCCAGATTGGAGTAGTGTGGCCTAATGACTCTCATAACGGAGATGAATATATTCCCAAAGGAAAAAAAATACATCTATATACAGTGACAACTTCAGTTGAATACAGTACTCAGTGACCTAGAACACACCTTACCAAGCATTATTACATTCTCTAAATGTGTACCTAAAAATTGTGAGCAGGATTTCTCTCTGTATGTCATCTGCCTCTCAAGCAGGGTAACAACTGACTTGCACATTATTTTGCAGTATTTTCTGGAGACCTTGTAGTTCATTCTCTGTATATATTTTCACATTTTGTAACAAAGAGGATAATGTTCTGTTTTTATATCTTCTTTTCAAGGAGTTGGGGAACAAATCTTTAAAAACAGTGTTTGGGGGCTTATATAATCTGTACAAATGATTAACTGCTTAAATGGAAATACTAATACAGATTACATGCATATAAAAGCCTAAATAATATATGCACATATACATATATTTACACACACACAAAAGTTTGAAGAGGGGGAATAAAGAAAGATTAAATAGATGAAGAAATACTGAGCTGGAGAGGAAAAGGGAGGAAGAGATTTTAAGCATCCAGTTTTTATTCCAAAGCATGTGCATTCTGTGCAAACAGCCAAACACATTAAACAAAAGCCAAATATGTTTTCAGAGTCTGACAGGATTTGCTACATTATGTAGGTATATAAAAATATACACACTAAATTCTTTGATTATTTCCTAATACTGTGTCTGGAGTTGATGGTCCTCAGCCTACAACATGAAACTATCAAAAGGCACTAAAAGTAGCAGTGTTCAGTAACGGTGATAACCCCGAATTCTGGACTGAGCTGCGAGTTCTATGCTGCAATGCAGGACACAGCGACAAGAGAGCCCTTTCCAAACAAGCTCCTTGAACGAGAGGCCACACAAACAGCTAGGTCCTTTGCCAGTGAAACCACACCAAAGCTACAGGGGCATGAATATGGGGGCATGCTCAGGAAGGACTGTACAGACCATATGTATGCTTATCCCTATTTTCAATATAAAAATGGATGCATCCTCAACTAAAAAAGGCATTTTTAGGCATATAATTACATTTCAAAACAAATGATTGCTCTAGTCACTAAATAATACCCATTATTTCATTGTCAGACTAAAAAAGTAACACTAATCTATCAATTAAATAAAAATAAAGAAGGCAATATAGTCAACATATTAAAAAGAGTTGGATGGGGCAGAGGAAAGGAGTTTTTCAGCAAAATTTTTTTCTACCCATCATTATTTCTGGAAGACAAAAAAAAATGCTTTAATGCAACATGTAAAATGTTTAATGTAATATGATTGCTTCAGCCAATTTTTTTAATCAACTGATTTGTCAAAGAAATCCCAAACTTGTAATCGGAAGTGGAATAGCGAAAGCAAATCAGCTATCTCAAATTAACACAATTCTTTCATACATACACTATTAAACACTATATTTTAGTAACAACAACAACAAAATTTAACGGTGGAAAAAAAAAACAAAAAACACACACATTTAAAGTTAGTGTCAAACCGAATGTCATGTATTCTGCCCATCTCCTCGAGTGGTCCATTTAAGAATCCATTTTAGCTAGTTTCCCAGAGAAGGTTATGCATGAGAATCATACATTTCCCCATAGGTAGAAAACAAATATAATTTGTCACATGTTGTGCTACACAGACATTGCTGCACAGTTGCTGCACGTCACTAGAATGTCTGAAGGGGAAGACACCCCAGGTAGTTGGCTGCAGACACATCTCAGCAACATGGCACATAGCACAATTTGACACATATAGTCTTTATAAATCCAATGTCTATGAAGTCAAACAAATTTCCTTCTTATTTATAGTAACAGGCAAGAGCAGATCTCTGCCGTCTTGTTACACAGATGGTTATAACATTTTTGTAGTTAACTTACAACCACTGATGCCTGAGGAATAGACACACATCTGCCCCAAATTGCCAGTCCTGTAGGCTCTTCTTTTTCACTTTAGCTACCAAAAATACAGTTGAAATACATGTCAAAAAAAAAAGACTACCACAACAAAAAGCCTCTAAAATTTGCCTAAAATATATCATTATTGTTAATGTTATACAGATTGAACAGTGATCATCCACACATGAGAAAAAAAAAAAAAAAAAAAAAAAAAACCACAACTCTCATCACCAAAACAGAAGTTTCAGAAAACACTCACGCCCCAGATTCCATGGACTTAATCTTTGGAAAAAAGCATTTTAGAGACGCCACACACTTTATAAAAATTATTGCCTATACACTCTTTCTTTCTTGCTGCCTGATATAAATGATAGGCACGGATGGCTCATCTTATTTTAAGTACATGGATAAATAAATAATTTTTTAAAAGGGAAAGCTACTGTTATCTTCTTGTACACTGAGATTCTACATATTTGCTGTTCACACATCATCTAGGTCTTTAAAAGGAAATACATACAGAGAAAAGCTAGCTTTGTTAAATTAAATGCTTCGCATTTTAGACACTGGCTGTTCCGCAGAAGAAAATATGTAAATAGATAAAGTACAATCAAATGCTTCCTCTAAGGGAAGAATAGATGCAGAAAAGTAAAGCTGTAATTGAGCTTTGTACATTCCAAGAGCTGTTAATCAAGTTAATTGAAAGCTTAAAATAGCCTAATAAAATCCTGACCTATGGCAGCTTGATCAAATATTAGTTACTAATGAATGTATAGATAACACATCTCAACATATCCCTGTCTTTTACTTCTTACTCCAAAACTGGAAGAGAACAGAGCTTGAAAGAAAGTGGGTCTGCATTTATAGAACTGACCTAACTACAGAGGCAATAGTGAGCACATTACTGTGTGCTAGAATTTGGTTTGGAAACTTAAAAATTGGAAAGAATACATAATAGTACCTAAAATGTTCAATTTATTTGATTTTTATTTTAATTCTTCTGAAATCTGTTTTTGCAGAGTGGGACACAGCAAGGTAATAGAAAGGTGGCTTAACCTTTTATTTTTGCTATTTTTCTGTCTCAGTAGTTAACTTGTTAAAAAAATGCATACTTTCAGCTACCTTCTGATTTCTGCACACATCTACAGACTGGGATTTTGCAGAATTTAACCATAGAATTTACTTTAGAGTTTAAGATCTCTGCCCCATTACAGATAAGATTTCTCCTCTCACAGATTCAGCTCTATGGAGCCACTGTGCTGATCTGCTCGTTTCCAGCAGCACAGCAGTGACTGTATGCCACATGTTACCTAATACCTTTGAGATAATATACTTAGCCATACACAAATTGCTGCCTAAAATTAAAAGCACATAGCTGAAAAACAAAAAATTAAAGCAGGAACAAACTAACATGATATATATTTGAAAGCAAAGATCTACAGGGCTACTGGATTAATAACAATAAATGAACACCTCTTTTAAGCTCCACTGCAGTATTAACATGTCTCCATAGTCACAGCAATTGAAAATTTTTAAATTCAAATTCATGGATATCTACTTCATTTAATGTCATTAAGTTCGTGCCATTCACGAAGCAAAAGCACAGTGAAAGGGATAGATATTCATAATACATTCAAAACACAGATTTTAACCCATCTTTGGTAATCACCAAAATTACCTTTTAAAGTAATCTTTAAACAAAAGAACTTCTTATATCATTTCAGACAATATTGATATGCAGCACATATTTGGAGAGAAAAATAGGAATGGTAAGGAAAGTTATCTTGTACATTTTCAGGAATGCAGGTATCACAACTGCCAAAACATTTCTATTCTAAAAGAAATTTTGACTGATCTCTTAGATCTTGCTCCTTCCACAAAACAGTTACATCAGGGTGTGTCGTAGACTCATAGCAGAACACAAGCCATGACAGAGATTTTTCTTAAATATATATACCAAATTTTAATTCATAAATGCCCCAAATGAATTAATTAAAAATAATTTTGTTTTAAAAAGAAAAATCTAATTTTCTAATGGGAGCTAGAAGAACAGCAGATAGGAAAAATAGACAGGAAATTACTGCATATGATCAGGTAGCAAAAAAGACAAGGACTATTTGTTGTAGTAGTTATGCTTGCTGTTTTTCTTCACTTGGAACTGAATAGTTCAAGGCCAATTTATAGCATTTGGGAACTGATACTGAAAAATCTATTCAAGTTTTGACACAGGAACAGAAATCAAATTACATTAAATTTTTACAGCAGTTTATTATAGCCGCTTTGTCAGTAATTACCTGAATTTTAAATAAATACAGTGCAAGATCATCATTAAAATGATGTTAAAAGAGACCTCCCTCCTTAAAATGCTGGTAAAGTATATTGGCCATGATTCAAACACCTACTAATCTCTGCCATATTTACATATTCTGCAATATTTAACATGAGAAGCACTATCACTGTCCTGTTTTCTCTCCTTGCTGTCATCAAAACAGCAGCAGAAGGTAAGGCACTGCCTGCAGCACGACCACGCTGTTTTCAAACCACTTTTCTGTTCTGGATTAATGCTTTCAATCTTTCCTAGTGTATAATCATTGCTGGTACAGCAGACCACAGGTTCAATAGATCTATTCCATTCTGACATAGAGGAAAGGTTGTCCTAAAAGCAAATCATTCTTAAATTCAACCATACTATCTCTAATATATGGTATACTGGAGTGTATATGTATGTATATAATTTATATAACATACTATCTCCAGCTATACTAGCTCCATACTCGTGTTTCTGCAGCTGCTCCCCGTTGATTCTCAGGAAGCCATGGCTTCTCTCAAAGGCTGCTTGTGCCCAGAAGCTGTTAATAGTACTCTGAATACCAAGATTTAATAAGATCTTTCTGTTTATTCAAGTTTTACATTTCTGAAAAAGTTAAGATGGTAATACTGAAAAATATAGCTATTATGTGGCAACATAGAATCCACATCTGTAGCCTACATTCACATTACTGAATATCCTCCTCTTTCCTCCCACCCTCGCCTCTCCATATTTTTTTTTTTTTTTTTTTTTTTTTTTTGTATGGTAAGACAATTCATCCAAGTTAGAGCAGAGAACAGCACAAGCAGCCCACACACATATGTACTAGGCTTAAATTCTTTGGAAAACTATATTGTACAAGCTTTCATTTTATTTATCCAAAATGGCACAAGCATAAGATGTTATAAAAAATCTCCAAAGAAAGTCTGTGGGGTGGAGGTGCTCATTTTCATGAGAGAAAGAATATTACTTTCAAACAACGCGGTGTCATTTTTCTGTTTCCACACCACAACGGGTACGCTAGATCATACCATATACTGACAGATTAACAGGACCTCCTACCTCAACTTCATCCTCTCATGCATTCTCCCATGCTGGATACATTGTTGCTCCAATTCATCATTCCTTTTCTGCATCTTCTCCAATCTGCCATGAAGATACTCTTTTTCCTGACTAAGCTGGTTGACTTCAGATCTACAGAAGTAAAACAGTGATGATGGATGTTGTCAGATTTCATCCTGCAGCGTGCCATCAATATGTGACTTCAGCATTTATAAAATTTCAAACATGGATATATAATGCATAAACAGGCTATTACCAGAGCTCTCGGAAACAAAGCACAGTTTCAAATAAGAAGGCAGAACACGATGCTGAAGGGTAGCTGGTAAATACACCAATGGCAATTACCCAGCAATAGGTCATCTAACTTCAGACTCATTTAACAAGCATGCCATTTGATATCATATGCTGATGTTAAGACCACTAAATGTAAATTCATAATTGTGAAGCAATGATTTGGCCAGCACTGTGAAAATGTATTTAACAAGCTCTTCAATCGCAAAAGCTAACATCTAATTTAAAAAATAGCTAGAAAAATCTTACTGTACTGTACCACCTGAACTCTCAATAGTGCTATAATCTTAGAAATATTGCTACTATAATAGGCCCCAAATAAAATTAGAGATGCATCACGTTAGAAGAAAAATGAATAAAAGCTTAAGAAATAATGTATAAACAATGCAGGCATACTAATCTCTGCACAGCCTTTAAGAAAATTAGTCACTTTAGCAATTCTTACTTTTCACGAGTGAGCAGATCTATGAATGACCTACGACTGCTACTTGCTACATCTCTAACCATCAGCCCATGAAAAAATAGGCATGAGCTGTTTCTTAATATCAGGAAAGGATCTCAGATAAAACTGTGATAAAATATACATTATGCACTTGTACAGTTTAACTCTTCAGAAAAGGTTAATGAGAACATGTCAGAATCTGCTATACCATCAGAAAGGAAGGATCAGAAGCAAGCAAATTTGTTTTATGGCATCTGCCACTCCAGATCTTGAGGTTATAAAACTCCAGAGATATCTTTAAATCATAAACTTAAATATGCTGCAGCTACAGAACAAAGACACTTTATCTTCTAGACTGCTACCAAATGCAACAATAACTGACATTTAAATAAAATAAAACAAAGTACAGGGGGACTGGAATACTCTTCCTTCAAAACCATGCTGTTATACTGACAAGTCAAATCTGGAGATGACAACATAATCTTTCCATATTTAAATAGGCAACAATACATGATATCATCTGTGAATCTAAAAGAACAAGAGCAGCTTCGGAAAACTGTATGTGTTGAATTGAACTTTGCAGTTACAGGTCTACCAGGGAGTTTCACTGAAAAATATATCAGAGTCAAGACCATCAAACTCATATGCAAAAGAGAGTCCTGAATGCTTACGTAAAAGCAAAGAGGAAGTTGCAGGGAGGTAACTGAAGTCAAATTGTTACATCAAACACTTATCGTAAGTGCTAGTAAGTGTGGAAGGTCAGTACTAGAAAAGTGCCAGCATTTGGATGATGCATTATCATCACAGTATGAATATGGTCTTTACTAGATACTGATATTGTCAGAAGACAATGAATGGAGAAAAACAAGAGTTCCTCACAGAGCAGCTCATCCCAGATCTCATGCCACAGATCTCAACCAAGAGATAACAGGGATTAAACTCATCTGTCATCTTGTGCTCCTTCCTTGCCAGTAAAAGGCAACCACAGGATGTACCTTGTGGGAATACTGTATATTTTTGTGTTTGTAGGGTCTCCCACTTGTGGGATCCTGGTTTTTTTTTTCATTTTATTTTATTTTTATTTATTTTTATTTCATTTGCCTGTGGCTGACTGACTCACAGAAGCAGCAGAAGCAACTTTCAAAATAGTAAAAATCAGAAAGTTTTAAGGGACTTGATTACTCCTCTCCAGCACCTCTAAGGTGCTGGAATTCTTTCTGAAAGGATTAAGGTATTCAAATCTTAGGTACCACAAAATAATATATTACTGAAAGCCTTAAAGAAAGGGTTATTTACCCTTATGGAAAATAAAAGAAAGAAAAGAACCTTATTTAGGCGTTATTTACCCTTAAAGAAAACAAACAAACAAAAAGCTTAATTCATTGAAAACCACTGTAGCATGATCTCTAATACATAAAATACAGACTTAAATGCCTAATACTTTGAACCGCTATACTTGGATTGCTCTCTTCTCCTGAAACCCCTCTGCGCTAGAACTTGTTAGAGAAAAAAAAAAAAAAAAAAAAAAAAAAAAAAAAAAAAAAAAAAAACAGGTAAAAGTGTATCTGCACAACAGTCCTTACAGGTCTAATATCTCAGAGATTGATCACTTGGATTCAAGTACTCAATTCCATTGAAATTTTGACAATACATATGAAGGGGAGAATGTCTATCAAAATCAATGCGAAAAAGTTCGGGCAAGGAAATGGCCAGTGATAAAGGTACATGCACTGGCATTAAAAAGAGAATGCTAGTCTCAGTAGAGGAATGCAGACCAAGAGTTTTCATTATCATTTGATGTTAGTTCCTTAGGTAGCTCTGTATGGACCCCTTACCTGGCTCAGTTTCCTAAGACAGATATAAGACAATTGTTTCTATGCAAAATAATTTTTAAACAACTTCAAAATTGTTAGCAATAGAAATATAGAAAGCAATAGAATTGCAAAGAGCCTGAACAACTGTGCTGAACATGACCACACCTCTAGAGCATGAGCAGCAATTCCAATTCCAGGTTCAGCGTAACTAGTGCTGCACTGCTCTGCTCACGAGCTGCCGTACACCATGGAGAGGGGAGAAAGGGGCAAGCTCCAGACTGTTCATTTCCAAAAATCTGAGCGCCTCCGCTCTGGGGAGCCATGCAAACTAGAAAAGCCTGCGAGTTGGCTGCTCTGTCTGCTGGACGCAGAGCGTAAAGGACAAGGCACAGACACGCTCATGGCGCTCCACCATAGCTACTCCGGGCCCACCAGGCACGTTAGCGAGAAGCTGAAGCTGTTTCAGGGAGAAGACACTGAAGCGCGCAGACCTTTGGAGCGTCACCATCTGAGCTGCGCTCTGCATGGGGCTGCACTTCTGCAGATGGGCTGGCCCCAGAGCTCGTACAGTCATGGTGCTGTACCAGTGTGCGACTAGTAAGGCTCTTGTGAAATCAATGTTAGTTTAAAACTGTATAGAGCATAGATACAGCTTCACATTAATTTGAAAATATAAAATGGAAGCTTGCTTCTAAATAGAGGCGTAATAGTGCTGCAGCTTTGCCAAATCTCATTTAATTGTTCAAAGTGATTGATGATCGAATGAGCTGATTTTTGAACACTAAGATGGCAACGCTGCTTTTACTCCTAAAAACAGTCTTTTGCATTGCAGCACTTGGAGTCCCAGCACAGAGGTTGTCTTTTTAAAGCAGTGTCTTTTCCTACTCTTAAAATCATTTGCTTGCATAGCAATTACATATATGCTGCAAAATATTTTGGCTGACACGCTGAGTATCAGGATAATATTTTTTCAGATGAACTGTATATAACCTTTATGACTGATCCCGGACACAGATTCCGTTTCTTATCTTTGTACTTCAACAAACATTTTACTCATGATATTGAGTGCAGTGACTGCAGTCAACCAAACATGCAGAAAAATAGTTCAGCCGGGTATGTGTTCTTTACTTCAATTAAACTCACACAGTTGGATGCCTACTGTTGCCAAAACAGTAATATAATTTATACATTATAGTCCAAACAGTAAAACTACACTAAAAGTCATTTAACAATATTTATAACACCATAAAATACAGTGTTAAAATATATGAACTGCAATATGTACCAAAATTATAAAATTTGTTTCTCATCATCAGTGATTAAAACCAGGATCATTGCTCTAGCTTCAATACTCACAACCCTGGTGACAGATTAGAATTCAAATCTTAATGATCAATTTACAATTAACAAGATAGAAGTGAAACAAATTAAACCAACCATTATATATAACGAGACCCAATGGACTCCCATTGTTCCCCTTAATTACAAAACGCAAATCACAAATACACAGTGGGCAGTGTTAAGCATTAATCCACAACCCAGAAATTCAGATAGTGACAATCAGAGGAAAAAAAAATAACAAAATAGCACAGAAGAATTCAACAAAAGACTATATTTTTAAACATCCCTATGCATACAAAAACCTACACAGACACTGTCTGCTTTCTGTACAACTTGAGGGGTTTATAATTTGTTGACACTGTCTATAATTTGTTGACACTGCCTTTCTGAAGCTTTTCTAATCCTAAACAGGGGCTAGCTCACATCGTGGTTCCAGCTTACACATAAACACAAATATTTCAGCTTAGATTTCTCAGAAAGCCTGTATGAAATATAAAAACATCCATGCAGCTTGGAAATGTCCCCCTTCCATTGTGCAAATAATTATCACAGATAAATTTGAAATGCATCTTGTTAAAAATGGACCTTTGTAATGCTATAAAGAAACAGAAAATTTAAATAAACTCCCTATTACATCTCTTACCAAAAATACTTGAGTGTTTTACCTATTACAACAACAGAGCTGATATTATGCAATTATTTCTTAACCCCATGGAAACTAAGGCACAAAAAAACCCAGGAGTACAGCAAGAAAATACATAACTAGATTCAAAATCCATATCCAGAAACAACATTTCTGTTTTCGTGTGCCCTGGGATAAAAGTCTGTTAGTATTGAGGTCAGGATCTCCACAGTAACTGCAATTTATGGTAAGGCCACTACGCCAAAAACATGGCAAAAAAATCTTTCCTGTACAAATAGCTGCTTCATGATCTGCTTTTACTCACGTACATACAAAGTAAAGTTATAAGATCTTCCAAGGATGGCATTTCTCCAAACACAGAGGTATAGGATCCCACCTCAGAAATGTGGTTCTCCACTACCATCCAGGGATAGTGAGCTATGGAGACTGCCTTTAGGAGAGATGCTACGGAAGGATATTCCACAGTTCTTCATGGAAAACTTTGCTGAAGCCATTTTCTGCATCTAACCTTCTGCCCATGTCACCCCTTGAAGCTGTCTACTGGCTTGCCATTTTCCACCACCACCAGTTCCTCTCTGTTCTCATTTTCATGCATTTTCTCAGCTCTGTCCTTCCTGTCGGCCCATTCCTGTATCTAGCTGCAGCAGCTCCCACTCCCATGAAGGCAATCTCAAGCTATATTAGGGCCCCCTTTTCAGGTTCTTGACACAGTGAGCTAATGCTTCTAAGTGGAGAAACACTTGGCAATCTCTGCTATTTATTTTCAGATAATAATGTGTTTTCACAGTATGTTTTCTGCCTTTCCTCCACCCTTTTACAGTTACTAGTCTGTGACGGTGAGCTCTAGCAACAAAGTCTGTGTGCGTTTTTATTACTGGAATAATATGATTTTAATATTACCGAAAATCTATTTAATTTTGTATTACTTTATTAGAGAAGCTCTGCTTTTTCAAGAGAAAATCCCATCTGCTTATCTCTGGAGTATCCATCACAACATTGAAATGGATTGAAAGGGTGCTTACATTTCCTGGAGTTTCTGATTCCTTCCCCAGACACTCTGTATAGGATTCATGTCGCAACTTCAGCCGCGTATCAGCTAGTCAACACTTTATATTCAGTGGAGGGTAGGCTGGGCAGTGGAAGGAATACATGTGGGCAGCATCTTATATGCCTGCCATCCACTTATTCCCTTAAGACCATTCTTGGAAACCAGATATTGGGCTAAAAGAAACCTCTCCCTGACCGAGGGTGGCCCCCCCTTATGTTACCTCAACAGGGTGACTAAATCCGCCCACCAGAAGAATCATCATAACCTCAAGACCAATCCTGTCTCTGCCAAGGGTTTTAGACAGCTTATGTGCGGTAAGATGAATCCTACCCCTAACTACCCAATTCACTTTGCATGAAATTTGCATAAGTTGCCGAATGCCAGCTCACCACATAACTCCTGTTTCCTAGCCTAAATATGAACCTCGAGGAAAGTTTCAACATTGAGATGAAATATACATATATATATATATAACAAAAATTGGAAAATCAAATGAAAAAATGAAGAAAAAAAAAACCCGAACTATATATTAAAACAGCCGTACGAGAGCTGCAGTTACAAAATTCCCAGTTATTGAAAACATGATAATCTCATCCTATGGGGATAACTTTAAAATAGATACCTTAATACTCTTATATTTATTTTAAGCATTTATTGCTTCCAGTTTTTGTTCTATTCCTGAGTTTTTAAATTGCTTTGCATTTAGAACTACTACTGATTTTAATGATCATGCCACAAAACAAGTGGTGGCAGAATTAGAGCTTTAATGACAAAAAATTTTGACAAGACTTTTTTTCCAGAGACAAATATCTAGGCAGTATTGTGAATTTAAATAAATAATTTAACCACCAAACTACAGTTTGAAGAATTTGAAATAGTATTTTTCATATAATTGCAGAATTGAACTTGTAGATCTTTTGTTAACTATTTTCTACATGTCATATTAACAATATGAACATCAGAAAGAGTATAATAGTATATCCTTTCTATACTAGAATTGTAAAAGTAATTTGAATTAACGGTCAGGTCTGAAGAGAGGAAAATTAGAATTTCCCCGGATAAAAAATCCATGTATGTTTCTTAAATGGTGTATGCTACACTCACGTTGAGAAGCTGAACAGCAAATACAAATAAAAATAAGGAAGCATGGTCTAACAATAAAAGGAATAGAATAAGAAAATATACTAACCTGTATTTTTCTGATATTTGCTCCAACTTCCTTGCCAAAGTACAACATTCTTCCTTTAATTTTGCTACAAATGTGTTGTGGGAGGTCAACAATGCATCCAGTTCATTTACTAGAAATTGTAAAATTATAAAAACAGAAATAGATTTCAAAATTATGTAAAAACTCATAGAGAAACAATTTAATATATTCTTAGTTTCTTTCTTCTAGTCCTAGCATTCTTTGTATGTTTTTTAAACTTTGGTTACCTAGGCAAGGGAGTATAATATTAAACAGCATTTATCAAAGAAGGGCTATATGCCAGGATAAGCTAACCTAGAATGTTTGTTCCCCCCCCCAAGTAATATCCACATGTCCTCACTCCCTTCACACCCCCCACTTCTTTTTT
>JAYECN010448592.1:0-20726 GCA_035222435.1 Microcambeva ribeirae | reverse complement strand
AAGGCCAGCTCCGAGAAGACAGATATGGGGCTTAGGGTGGGTGGGCTACATCATCCTCATTTATTCAAATAGCCTTCACTTGAGAGCTCCCTTAGATGAGGAAAATCTGCCTGGAAAACACAGAGACCACATAATAGAGCAGTGTACAGCTAAACAGGCAGGAGGGTAGGTAAAAATAAACAAAAGGATGTGTGTTTTGGGGGAGGAATATTTTTTTGGATGGATTCAAGCTGGAGGTGTAAGGGTACACAGAAAGCCACAAATTGCTGAGGACAGAGCAGTTTAGAGATCAAACAAAGTTAATGTTGCTCTGGGATGTAATCACCAGATGAAGCGATTTTCTAGCACCTTCTTCTGAGAAGAGACAGAAGAATATTTCTGAATGTGTTTCTGATTGCTTCTCTACTAGGGATACAGAGAACAACTTCCCAAATGGCTGATTTATTTATTTTTTTTTTTTCTGCTTTAAATTCCAAGTTTTTCTACTTTAAGATTAGAATTTTCAAATGAACAAGTGCTTCTTCTTGCTTTTTCCATTTAGAGTGAGTAGCTTTATGGGCATTAGCAAAGCTGCAGTTTAGGGGAGCATTGAGTCTGTGTCCTCTGAACTTTGAGCCATTTCATGTCCTCTCATTTTGGGCATCAAAACAGAAGAACAGAAGGTTTTGATAGTAGTAGAAGGTATTCTGATGCCAAGGTGAAACATTTATGGAAATGTAAATTCAAATGTTCTGAACGCATCAAATTCCCAGTGAGGTGAATGGGAACTGATAAGCTCCGGAGTTCTCAGCACTTTTCCAAATCAGCCATTTTTACTTATGAGTTTAACCGTGGATTTAACTTTCAGCATTCCTAGTTCTCACACACATACCTTGTAAAAATCTACTTTTCTTGCATCTATTAAAGAAGATTGCAGGAATAATAACAATAAATTTCATCTTAAAACACAAAACACCCAGGCTCGTTAATTTAATGCAAAAATCCTGTTTTAGTTCCTTTCTAAGGAGCTAAAGATGGAGTTCAAGGGTTTCTCTGGAAAACTTTGACTTATGGGATTCTGAGTGTCTTCAGAGACTACCCACTACCAGCTGAGGAGCCTTTCTGTAGACCACACCTATAGGAATCAAGTACTATCGTGAGACTAAGAATGGTGATTTCCTTTGTTCTTATGAAATAGCTTTTATGATGACATGCTCTGTGAAGGCTGAAGAACCTTGAAAATGGGCTTCAATAAGCTGATATTTGTTCCTTGCAAAAATACCTCTAAATATTAAAATTCATGTCTGACATTTCACTGGATCTTGCTCATTGTAAATAGTTCAAAAATGAATCAAGCATTTCCCCTTCCCATTGGCCTTGAAACTCTTAAGTTTGACTGTGTCTATGTAACCAGTGTCATTAATTCCTAGTATAGTTGTATGTGGTTATATTGTGTGTGAAGAGCCTGGCACTTTGACAGTGAGTAATAATGCCAGGTCAAGAAATGGGCTCTTAATTATTTCACAATCCCAGTGTCTTTTGGGAGGGCATTGAACAGACCCTGGAGCAAGGAATTACAGAGTTTCTTTAGTTCAAAAAAGCCCCTGAATTAATTTCAGGGCTTTTGATAACACCTAATCTGAATTACGAGGTACGATGCTGGCAGTAGCAAAGTTATCTTCACATTTCACCCTTGCGTCTATAGTACTTATGTTAAAGATAGTACAGCTGTAGGAGAAATGCAGGCTCTTTAGATAGTTGTGTTGAGTATTGCTAGGCTGCTGAATACTCTAGCAAAACAACATTTTTTTTTTTTTTATGATATTTTTAGTTGTCTTTCTTGAACAACACTCTGTTTCTGCCATCAGTTTGTCCTTTAAAATACCCTTAGGGAAATGTGCTTTAAGGTGTCATACCTCTGTTTCTTTGGCCAGTTCTGAAAACACACTAAGTAACCCAATGAAAAGCTCAATTTTCTAGAGTACTGTGAGCATCTGATAGCTATTCCCACTGAAGGGGGAAAATAGACATATTTGAGGTGCCTCCACTAGAATTTAGGAGACCAGTCTTTGGCATTTGTTTTTTGAAGGCTTGACTCTAGTCTTTCAAGGCAATGTGATTCGAGTTTTCAGGCTTTGCTGTTAGAACCTGTTGCAAGCTGGTGGTAAAACTCCTCTTTTGGCCTCCCAAATAGTGGCCCTACCTTCAGTACAAAACATTCCTAGTTCTATCATCTTGGCATTAATTATCCTAATCTCTTTTCTAATGTTCAAGCTGTTAATTTAACCACGTTGTCTAAACTTGCATTGGAAGTGGGGCTGGATTTGTTTCCTTGCATGTGCAGACAGAAAGACTGAAGGTAACTTATCAAAATGAGTATAAGATAACAGAACTCTGGGTTGGTAAGAAGAAAAGAAAAAAAAAAAGAAAAAGAAATAAGATATTTCTGAGCTACTTTCTCAAACTGCAGATTTCTATGTTTATCCAAAGCTGGCTTTAAAAACAGGTGGAGCTGCAAGAAATCTTCCTTCCTGGATATTTTCTCAAGTAAATGTGAGCATAACCTCTCAGCCCCATCTGTGGGGAATTAAACACAGACCATTGAATTGTGAGCAGGAGCCATGAATGTCAACTTTGCACATTTACAGTACCATTTATGGACCATGAAAAATGGATCCTGTTCAAATTCAATATTCATACAAATCTCAGTTCGCTCACAGACATTCTGTAAGCATCAGTGAGCTAATTTAATCTCCTAATTGGCTGGCTAATGGCTCCAATGCGATGCGGACATAGTCGCTTCCTCTATGAGAAACTGGTAAAACTCCATGCAAATCCTGGTGAACAGGTGGCTGTCACAAAACATATTACAAGCTGTCTTGCTGGCCATTTCACTGGAGGTGCCAGTTACCACGTGTTGGAAGGGATGTCACCTCCTTTACAGCTGTCCTACAGCTCTGTAACTGGCTTCACTTTCTGCTGCTGACAGTTCGACACCTTGCCCAAGCACTCATCTGAAAGACTGTGGACTTTCAGGGTCTCGCACTTTGGGTGAAACTAAAGAAACTATAGTGTAAGAGGGCACAAGGTGAGATTGGATGGATACAGTGGTCCCTTGTGGACTAAGAAGCCATAAACTTGGAGGGGAATGCAGACGCTTCTCTGTTTACTTAACAGTAAAATGTAATGTACCTCTATACTACCACATAAATAATATCTGGTACAAATAATTATACGTAAAATTCACATGAAACTGCCTGATGATATGTATTATACAGAATATATTTTCTGACAGCAGTGTTGACTGCAAATACATGAGTATAGAAGAAGCTTTTAATGTTAAAAAAAAAAAAAATCATTTTTTTCTTTTGCTTTTCCTGTTCCCTGGGCCGTGACCAGGGAAATAGGGTCTGCCATAACGGTCTGTGCTCTTGCAGGGTTTTTCTCAATGTAAGTTTTTGTTTCTTCTGCATGCTCCTCACTTGGCTGCCATTCCATTTGCCTCCAAAAGAAGGGAGTACAAATTAAAGGAAGAATGCAGCTCTGACGCCTACACCCAGAAGCTTTCAAAACAGAAGGCTGCTACACCTGTGGGGATAGAACAAGTGTATCAGTGTCCCGGGCTCTGCCCTGGCTCGTCCGCCTTTGTTAGCTGGAATGTGCCGATGAAACAATCAGGTGCAGGAGGCGCGTGGCAGCCTGCTTAAAAACCGATTCTTTGGAGACAGGGAGTGGGCTGTGAATCATGCATCCACATAATCTGATGATAACAATTTTAAATGTGGTGATTAGTGTATAATGGAAAGTATTGTGCTATTCGGGATGGTTTGTCTGCCACCGCACTGCCCCGCGCTCAAGAGGTCCCATCTCCTATGCAAATCGTGGTTTGTCCTATTAGCAAGTACATAAGGTAGATTTAGAAGCGTGTGTGCATATATGTATTCCTCACTTCCAGAGCATGTGTGCACACAACATATATGCACAGTCTTATCTTTTGGACGGTGGTACCAGCCTGAAATTGGAGACATGTGCCAGTATCTTAATTGTGCTGGGCTGTGCACAAAGCAATGCTCCTTGTTCCAGAATTTGCAGTCAGAGGTGTGAATGCTAAGTGCAGGCAAAACTACCTGCCTGCTAGCAGTGTGAGTCTGAGTGTGAGTCTGCCAATGCTTAAGTGCTCTTGAGCACCGAGACAGATCTAACCGCTCAGCTTAATGGATATCTCCAGCAACATGCAACTTCACGAAGTGCATTTTGCTTCAGGTACCTCCACCAGACTGCATCTTTAAAGCATACTTCTGATCCCTGTGAATGTCAGGAGACGATGAGAGACCCTCGCTTCAGCTGCAGGGCAACACTAAAAGGAGAGGGGTTCTCACTGGGATTAGGTGGGAACAGCATGAGGTAGTGAGGCAGCCTTTTAATTGTGACAGGGATTAAAAAACACATAGTTTTAGAGAGAAAAAAAAATCCTCCCGCTTAGGAACTAGGAACATGTTGTGTTCTCTTTTGGTAAGATTCCTTTTGGCGGTATCTTGCAGCATCAACTTTTCATTTCAGGTCCTGGCTCACTGGGCATATAGAATCCAAATAGATATAGGGAAAATACCTGTTGACAAGGAAGAAAAATAAAGGAAGCAAAGAAAAATAGGGAAGAAAAGCCATAGTAAAGCCAGGTGCCCTTGTGAGAAGTCCTCTGACAGGATGAATCATGATCTGAGAGAATTAATAGCTGTAGACAGCATTGGACTGGTAAGTTTTTCCTTTTCTTAATCACTGAACCTTCATGTGTCCTTGCCATGAATACATAATAAATAGAATCAGGAAACAGATTAATAGATCACTTTCTTCTGTTTACTCACATGGAAAAGTCCAAAAAGAATAGCTGTTTTTTCACACAACTTTAATGCCAGGACTAGTGCTTGCTTTGGCCAAATTATACCTTATGAATGACATACATAGGAAACCTGAAAGTTAAATTATTTTTGTTATAATGAAAAGATAAATAGGATACCTTAGTGCAATTCATGCTTCTAAATTTCATCTCAGCTTTGATTCTGAACAACACGTGCTCACATGTCCTTTCAGTATTGACATCTTGCTTCTGTTCCACTACTTAATTTGACTGAAGAGATGACTCCTTAATGAGGCTTCAGGTAGCCTACTGAACAGGCTGCCTTGAGGTTTGCAGGAGTCTGATTAAAACTGTAGTCAGATTTGAAATGTCAATCGCCAATTATTATAAACTTCTACTTGGATTTTAGACAGAAGGATTGCTTTCCTGGAATTGTTTGTAATGAAGTAAATCTCCAGTGTACACACACACAGTCACAAAGAAATAGAAAAAGAGAAAGAAAAAAGGAGAAACTGTGTAAAAAGGGCAGCTGTTGCTGTTGATGGAAAAGCCTTCTAGGCTCCACCTGCCTTGCTCGTGCCAGTATCTTTAAGTACCACCTTCTCTGACATGCTGAATACACATTACTGTCAAACCTGAGTATTAGGTGGATAGATTTGCAAGCCCACACTAGCAGCCAGCACATTTAGGGGAAGTGTCAACAACTCTCTGCAAACACTGTACGTGGTATCTTGCTGGGAGTTTGCTCGGGAGCACACGCACAGTGTGAAGTAATGTACTCTTATTTTACAAGCTGCAAGTTAAGCGCCAATCAACTGCATTGCCCAGCAATGGAAAAAATGATTTAGAGGGGGGATCTCTGACATCTGAGGATCAGACTGCTGAATCTGATGCCAAACAATAATACACTCACTTGTTGAGAAATCTCCCTGGATAACAGAGGTTACACTCTGACCTAAATGATAGAAAAGTAACAGAGTAAATTCTTCTGTATGCTAGTCTCTAAATCCCCAGGCCTCCTTGCACTGTAATAAACCTGACTTGATAATATCAATATTGCTTGAGGTCCTTCTACCTATTGAATGTGAGGCTGCGGCTCCACGGAGGTTTTGAGCAGGTCGAGGTCACCGTGACGGTGACACTGCTGCTGCAAGGCGCAATCCTGCAGCCTCCAGGAGCATCTATTTCGGATCGTGCACCCAGGGCCACCAGCCTGGACCCCCCACTTCTTTGCCACTGGCCAAGAGCATTAAATGCAGCTCAGTTCTGCTGCACATTTCGTTCTGCAAGTTGTGGAAGGGGAAGGGTGAGGATTATGAGGAGGTGCATTTTGACTTGAAACTGTGCTGGTTAAGCCGAGTGAGACAGAGCACAAAGTGTATCGTTGTGAGGTGAGGTGGGAGTGCACCTCGGCTGGGCACCCAGCGGGGAGCTGGGGTGGGGTGAAATTGTGATGGGCTTTGAAGATAAGGCCAAGAAACTTGTGCTGGCTATGGCAAGAGGGGGGACGGGCTTAAACAGAAGGTAACACAAAGACACAAGCAGGAAAGATGAGGTCAGGAGCAGTGCTTTGCACCAATTTGAGGGGGACACTTTATGGCAATTGATAGCAGAGCACAGCAGATTACAAAAATCTGATGTAAGCAGCCCAAGGCTTGGACAAGAGCTCTGCCCTTAGAGGTGGGCCTGGAAATCTTGCCTGGTTATGCTTAGCAGGCATTGTAAACATGCAGGGATAGACTTGTTTCTTAGCCTGGGGAGCTTAAACAGATACACAAAAACCCTAACAGCTTTTAAGTGTGGCTCTCCCGTTTGTACTAATCGCTGCAGCCCACTCTCACTGTTTCAAACCTAATAAAATGAGGAAATGAAAATGAAAACTAGCTCTGGTCTATGACTATCTTATCTCCTTGTCAACTACAAGGGTGATGTGGCATTTTAGAACAATAGCTGCTTGCCTACAGTTCCCCTTTTAATAAATGGAACTGGAAAATATTTCTTAGAGCGCAGATGTTAACCCCTTCCAAATAACATGAGTAAATTCAACTTCTCGTTATAATGCACGGCTCTTCCAGAAGGCAGTGGACAGAACCACACACATACCAGGGATGAGTTAAGCCCAAAATATGGAAATAAATCCACATCTGTTTCAAAGTCCTGTCTGACCACTCTGCTTCTTTGTTCTCCTCCAAGGCAGAAAATTGTCCATAGAACATTGCCAAAATTTTCATTTAATAATAGTAGTACTACTAATAATACTTCTGCTGTGTTATATGAAGTAACTATCACAAGGGGAATTAGGATGATATTGTTCTTCCATTTGAAAGTAATGGATTCTAGTTCCATTGAAAAACTGAGAGAACCATAATCTTTCCTTTACAGGTGTTCCAACGAAAATGAGATGAGACACATTATAGTGTAATCTTAATGCATTGTTTTGATGAACCCACAGAAAACCCACTAGCAACAAAGCTAAAAGCTTTACATACAGCTTGTTTTTTTTTTGTATGAAATATCCTCTGAGATAAGAGTTATCTAATATTCTTAGCAGTACAGAGGGACTGTTACAAGGTGATAGTATCTCAGATGCTGTAGAGAAAAACATTTCTATTGAGTCAACTTGTTTTTTGTATCAAAACTTCCATTAAGATTTGTACCAACTACTACCAAGCCCTGCTATTAAGATGAGTCCAGCTAACAGAAGCAGGCATGCAAGCTAAGGTAGGAAAACAAAGCCTTTCTTCACGCCAGGACAACTAGATTGGAAGCATCTTATTAAGAAACCTTGTAATAAACAAGCTTGAATAGAAACAGTGCAGTTGAGATGCACAACATAAAAACCATCAGTAAAGACAGACCTTGGATAAACATTGGAATCATAAGTAGTTTTGTTAGCTCTGGAGGAAATGGGATAAGGGGTACAAAAGTGCCTACTTATTATATTGGGCAATGCCTAGCTTTTACAAGCCTGCCCCCTAAGTTATTTGGCAAGGCTTCCTAAGTGACATCAAATTTCCTGGTGATTGGCTAGGTGCAGCTCTGTCACAGTGTCCCAGTAGGAAATGCTGAGACCAGCCTCTCCTTCCCTGGAGGTGGTCAGAGTCCATGTATGAAGGGAAGTGCCTCGTCCACCTGGGACCCAGAGTTTGGACTTTCCCCTTAGGGAGCACACATGCACCTACTCTGTCCAAGTCCAGTTTCCTCAATATGGCTGGTCTGCAGTTAACCCCATCAACTTCTTGGGTAATTAAGCCCTTCTTTCCTTCCTGCCTTCCTCTCACTTGCTTTCCCTCTTGCTTACTTGTTCCTAAACCCTCTGGCCTGGAAATGAATTTTCAGAGGAGCTTGTTGGGGAGACCAGTGATGCCAGATGTAACACAACTTGTGCAATGAAGGATAAAAGGAACAGCTTGGGTGGACAGGTATTGATTGGATCCTCTGCTTTCCGGGGTTAATGAGTGGTGGCAAGTCAGGATGAACATTTTTGGTGGTGTGGTTCTCATGCCAGGTTTGAGACATTCCCCTTTACTCACCCTCCCTCTCCCCATGAGGGCATGACGGGGTGATGACTGAGAGACATTCGTAGCCAGCCCCACTCTTCTGCCCTCTTTGTCCTTCTAGGGGAGGCAGAGCATCTCCAGCAGCCGCCCACAGCTCCGAAGGCTGGGGACAACCTGCTGGGTGCCACCGAAACCACCTGCTGGCAAACACTCCCTGCACAATAAAAATAACGCAGTCAATTGCTTTGTTGCCTTTTAAGTCCAAACATGTCATTTTGAACAATAACATATAAGAAAATTACTTGCACTGTTCTTTTTCAAAGTTTAGCTGCACTGGCAGCAATATTATTTATAGGTGACTGTGCAGCCCAAGACCCCACAGAGGAACCTCAGCCTTGCACATGTGTAACTGCCAACAGACTTATGGCCTACTAAAAGGGAATGCAAAATTAAAATTAATTCTAATTCTACCCTCATGCCAACTCATTGTTACAGCAGTGTGACAGGAACAGTCAGGAGGGCCACTCTTGAATCACTTAATGCTGGTATATGACTATGCTGCATGGTATTTCTTTTGTTGGACATGCTAAGCCTGAGTGCCACATTTTCCTCTTTTTCAAATGCTTTTGTGATTTTTTTTCTCCTTCTTCCATTTTTATTTTGATTATTTTCCTCCAGGTTTTTATACCACACAAAAAACAAGAAAAATAAAAACACATAGAAAACACCCCAAATGTAAAGTTACAAACCCCACATGTAAAGTTTCATTATACAGGGTCACAAGCAGAACTCTGTGTTTTATTTATCTTTATATTCATTCCACATTTATTTTATTCTATGTTTTGACTTCCTTCACACAAAACTATTTGCTCAAAGAGGCAAGCTGTTCAACATACTGTGTTACTAGTGAGAGCTGTCTAATTTCAGGTTTGCCATTTTGCCGATTTAGTGCCCTTAGGAAGTATGATACATATCCATTAATGCATCATCTGTAAAAACTTGTGGATGTACATCCTAGCCTTTCATTAAAGTTAATGGTGCCCAACCCCTGAATGTACACTATGTCTCAGCACTCCACAAGTTAACTGAGTTCATGCCATAAGCATCTTGTTTTCATTTCTGCAAATCCGCAGCGTAGACGAGCTTTCTAGGTGGGTAGAAGTGGAGTACAGTAGAAGTGCAGAACTGCAATCTGGCTCGGCACCTGAGAAAAGCTTATTTCCAGCTTTTGAGCTTTAGAGTGTTTTAGGAAGTTTCTGTTCTGGAAGGTGTTCCTGTCTGCTCTTTTTCCAAATATGTGCTTACAATATTATTAACTTAGCTGGTAGCAAACATGTAGGGCATATTATTTTATTTAAAGTATTAGAGTAATGAGATGAATCTTCTGCAGAGTACTGCTTGCATGATGTCAGGGTTACATTTCCATCTTAGCTTGCATGCTTAAATCGTACATGGAGACTGCAGTATAAAATAGTTGAAGGAGATGTAGTAATATCATACATAGTTATCCAAGGAAATGATTCAGTCAGATCTTGAGAAAACTTGAGGCATGTGATACGATAAGAGAGTTTATATCTGTAAACATCTTTTTTTTTTCTCAAAAAGAAAGAAAATCTACTATTTGTAATTAGGCTAATAGAATCCCTGTGATTCAGCCAAAGAGCAACTACAGCAGTAGTTGAGAGTGCACGTAAGCAGCTGCAGTATCCCTTATTATAGTGGGCAAGAATCTTATATGACCACATCACTTCTATTTGGCACAGTGCTTGGTTGTGTAATTCAGAACATCAGCATAGGGATTCTTTAATAAAATATTGATTCTACAGGGACAACATAACTTCCTCAGCTTGGTTAACATTGGCCTGATGAGAAATCAAAATAATTTTTTCCTAATCCTTCTTCATCTCTGCTGAAATCAGTTCTTGATTGAGGTCAAAATTTTGCTTTGGCGAGTCACGCAGGCTCTCATTAGGATCTGATTGCATGCATATGATTGTCCAAAATGCACAGTAGGCAAAGGGTCGAGGATACAAAGGCTGCTGTTGTTTTACTTCCTTTCCCCAGAGCACATAGCATGTGGAAAATATTTATCAATCTACAGTCTGTGTCCCTGAAGCTTCACTGCTGATGCGCTTTTTTTTTCATTATCCTCCAAGGAGTCCTGTTAAACTCGGATCCACGCATCCACAAAATGATGTGTGACTAATACTACTTTCAAGAAGACATGGGTAGCAAGATGACACTGGCTCCAAAATGTTAACCTCAGAATAGTTTCATACTCCAGTATGCTTCTGTTGTGGGGTAACTGCAGCATGTGTGAATATCTGAAATACATTTACTGCTGAAAATGAGGATGTTTTTTAGACATGCTCTTGTTACTGAGGAACAAAGGTGCTGACAGTCTTAGTGACTATTTTGGGACTGAAACACTCGGTAGCTGAAAGCTAAGGGAAGGAAAGACTCCATGTGAACATGTAACCCCATGGCATCCACTTTGTTATAGGCACATAAATGGATGTGTCTTGCTAGGCATAGGATGGAGCCACAGATGAAACTGTCCACCTGCAGGGTCTGTAAAGCCAACAGAATGCATTTGGCTTTGATTTGTTTTTTAAGAAGGGTTTGATACACAAGTAGAAACTATAGGAAGGGAAAGGGCACTTATGTGAGAACAAATATATGGGAATTCTGTCTGAGAAAATTTAAATTCTGCAGCTACACGTGTTCTGTAAGAAATGTTCAGACCATATACATTAAAAAAAGCAAAGAGTCCTCAGCTTTGTCTAGCTAACCATGACCAAGAAGTTGTATTTTAACTTGTCCAATATATGTGTAATTGTAACTGGATAAGGTGTATTTGTTTAAATGATGCCTGTTCCTTTTCCAAATGGCAAATGTTCATTTCATGTTATTTTTATTTTTAAGATGAAATAATGCACTTCACAGCAGTGTTCTGGAGGACTGACAAACTCAACATACTGTGTAACTGGGGGAGAAATAGAGCCTATGTAGGTGCCAGGGAGAAAAAGAAATTATAGCAACAGTTCTTTGTTTTTTTTTGAGGGGGGCTTTTTTAGGCATTGTATCCAAAAAAAGGTCAACATTTTGCAATCAAAAATATGAGTATTCCAGATGGAATAGAAATACATCTCAAAGCACTTTTTTTTGTCTATGCTCTCCTAAGTTCCTGAAAATTGTCATTTAATAAGAGGACTCCAAAGAGAACTCTAAACCACAATTTTTCCATAAAGGAAATATCTATTCCAGTTGGCTTTTCTGTAACTGCTGCCATTTTTATTTCTTTCTCCTATTTTTTTTCATATTTTGTTATACATTTTTTATTTTTTATCAAAAAACAATATTAGTGACAATAATCATTATTGCTTTTTATTGTTTAGAAGGACATTTTTTGATCCTATGTGCTTACATGAAGTTCCTGTCTTGTTTTCCTTTGCAGATCTTATGCTTATGTGTACCATGGATGTGTTGAAACTTTTGAAAATAATACAGCTTCCCTGTTGCTTTATTCAAGCTGAAGAGTCCAGCAGCAAGTCACTAATAGAGTAATCCAAGTGTTGCTGTACCGGTAGCCAAGACACTCTATTATTTCAAGTGCAAATACAGCTCTGCAGCTTCTCCCTGCTCTTTTTTTTTTTTTTTTTTTTTTTTTTTCCCAAAATGGTTTTTGGGCCAATTATAGTTTTAAAAAAAACACACGTTGTTGTCAGTGAATAGGTTCTGACTTATGAAACACAGGCTACCATGCACATTAGTAGTGTAAAGAAGCCCTCGTAGAATTAGGCCACTGGAAATAGAGCTCTGTAATTATTAATGACTTCCTTAGCATTGTTTCAATAGGCAATCAAACGGATAAATAGGTTTCAGTTTTTTAACTAACTGCAGCTAAACTGCAAGACCACACTTTCTTTCAAAATGAGACAGTCTGCAGCCCAGCTTTTGCTCGCAGGATGAACACCGATTTCATTTCAGCGCAGTTCTGTTGGTTGACCCATTGCTTTGACTTGCAGTTTGGGGCGCTTGGCCACCTTTAGCTTCTGCAGCCATGGACAGGAGAGGAGAGCCCTCAAGGTGACAACCTCCTGTAGGCCGACATGAAGGGTCTGCATGCGGCTAGAAAGCGTAAATGCCATAAAGCAGAGCCAAAGCTCTTTAGCTGGCGGTTTCTACGATCTCATAACCTCTGTGCATCAGGCTCTTGAGACTGGGGGGGTTTGCAGTGCTCGCTGCCTGGCGCCTTACACGCTCCCAGGCAGCTCATCCAGGCTTGGAGCAGGCGCAGGCTGCGCGTCCGCCGCGCTCTCCGCTGCCGCGCCGGGGACCCGAGGCGAGCGGCACGCGAGCCTGAGCTGGAGCTGAGCGCCGGGGCTCTGCGCCTGGGGGCTTCAGCGACGCGCGCTCAGCGGGAGCGGGCAGGAGCGGAACATTGGCGAAATAAGCACACTTGTAACAAGTGCTTATTAGCGGCTACGCTAAGACCCTTGCAGAAGTCCACCTCTAAAAAAAGAAAAAATAAATAAATATCCATGCAATTTTTTAAGGGATTATTTTCATACCAAATGATTTTTTAATAATATAATTTTTTTTTTCTCTTCACACTGTATTTTCTTTGCAGTTCAGACTGAGCAAAACAATTAGGCACATGTTTAGCATTAAGTACGGTGTCATTTGACTGACAAAGGCTTGAATATGCCTTTCAGTGGTCATTAAAGGATTTCTCTTAATCAGAGCCTTTAACTGAGTGAGATTATCTAACTGGATTATGTTAAATTTATGTTGTCTTTCTCTCATGCAGTCCAGGCTTCTCCTGCTTTAACTTAGATTATGACTATATTTTGAATTGTATAGGAAAAAAATGTATCATAAAGTATCACAAGTACCTGACACATACAGCTAAACCTACGTCCTTCTATACATGGCATGTCAGCATTTTTTATTGCAAATAAGGGCCTGTAATACTGAATTTTAGAAGCGATTTGTAGGTTGGAAAAAAAAAGAAAAAAGATATATAGTAGATGTCATTTTTTTTTCCATAGAATTCATTATAAATATTTGCTTTGGTTTCTAATTTCCCAGTCTACATATATGCAAATGTCAGTTCGCAGTTACTTCAGCTCTGATTCATTTTTACAGATATACTTTTTGAATCAAATTTTAATACTTGGTCATTGCAGCCTGTTATTTATAGCCACTGGATATAGTTTTTTGTTTTTTTTTTTTTTTTTTTCCAGGAGAGGTTCTACTCAAAAATGGTTTTTTTTGCACCTTCTTTCAGAAGACTGACAGACTTCACATCAAAGAAATCTTAATAATTCAACCCAAATATCCACTGCTCACTATGCATTCTTTTTACATTCTTTGGGGTTGCTTGAAGTTATCCTCGACTAAAGAAAGTCAATTCCTAAAAGTACTTTCTGCTGGATGGCCTTTCTCAGGGAAGCATCAGTTTGTAATATTGTCTGAATTGTGCCAACGTCTAGTCTTATTTTTTTGAAGGCCTTATCTATAATAAGTGGACATAGATATGCCAACCACTTACATTTCTGGAATGTATGCCCAGAAAGAGGGAAAGAAGGTGGGAACTTCAGCTTTTTTGGGAGCTTCTTATAGTTTCCTGTTTAGACCATTTAGATCGTTTTTTGTTTGTTTGTTTGTGTTTGGTTCTGTACTCCTCTTACTTCCTGCTGAAGCTGATTTATCTGAAAACAAGGTGGAACCAGAGCAAATAGCTTTCCAAGAGTTTTGCTGCTTGGCTGCTTCTGGGAGTGCAGTCTCATGCTCGTTTTTCAGTTGCTGCAGTGGTGGCTTCTAGAAAAATGCCTCTCCATCTGGGAATTTCTCCTTACCTGATCCTGATTTTCTGGCTATGGATCCTTTAATACAGGGTTAGTTTAGACTAAATAATTTTCTTTCAAGATTAGGTTCCTTCTGTTACCTTCGAGTGATGATTAAGTCATCCAACTGAAACCAGAATTATGAAACTATTCACAGCATGCTTTTTTTGTACATTTGTTCAAACAAATTCTATTTTATGTACAGTAATCAGCAGTAGTTTTGGCACTACAAATATTTCATTTTTTTTAAACAGAATATTTTCACATCTCCCAAGCATATTAATATTTTCTCCCAATAATCTTAGGGAATGCAGGCTTCTGTGTTTGGTGAGCTGAGACTGCTGAAGTCACCTGTGTAAGATCTAAGGACAGAAATGCTCAGCTAAGGATGACATGTTTCCAGGAGAAAAATCCAAAGTCTTTCTATCTTTGTCTCTGAATGTATTCATTATTACATTATTCATTGTTATTATTCTTGCCTGTGCCCATCAAAAGTGTGACTAGTGTTCTGCACTTGGGCTATGCTGTATTTCTGCTAACATTCTGTTTTTTCTCTTTTTCTCTTTACTTGCCTGAGGAGATTTCCATCTTCTGAAAATAGCGTGCTGCACAAGGTAAACATCTGCTTTTAGGTGACAGACAATGTTACGCTTCTGTACACCTCAGGTACTATATATTCACAGCGCACAATATACATATGTTTCTATGTGTGCATGTGTCAGAGTGTGCAACACATACATACATAGGCACATGTGCACACATGCACTTACTCTGTAACCTGAGTATCCTGGTTCAGGTCTCCACTATGCTTACTGTTTCGAGATTTTTTTTTTTCCCCTTTGGAAAAACATAGTTTTCAACTTTGAGTTGATTGAAGCAGAGTTCAGCCTGTAAGAAACTGTGACACTCTGACATATCTACAGGAAATGTGTTACCTGTAGTCGTCTAGGAATCCAATAACTATCATACCTGTTACACACGCTAAACCCCATTTTGGGGGAGATTCTTAGATTCTCTGACTTTTTTAATAGTACCAAAAATAATTTCTCGGGATTTTTTCAAACTATGTGTTTGAGAAACCTCGGGCTTGATTTAAAGAGTGAGTTTGGAATTTCTGAGCCGTGAGCGTAGTGTGACCAAAAAATTATGTCCCAAGTATAAAAGGATCCAGACTGCTCTGGCAGGCAGCAGACCACCTATGTGGCAGTCTTGAAATTCCTGCAGAGCCACCAGTGGAACTTTCTGTTTGTGTGCCAAGGGAAAAGTACTGAAAGGGTATTTTCTATAACAGCACATCAGGATCTTCTGCTTGTTCTCCAAAGCAAAGGGATGATGCCCAGTGAGGAAGGTTATTTCCATATCCTAGTGATGCTTGGGAAAACACTATTTAGCAGCAGCTTGCCATTAGAAATGTTATTCTATGAATGGTTGTGTAGCTGTGCACAAAATAACACTATATGATACTCTCCCAGTATCTGTACTTGTAATGGACCTCAGCCAGGTCTCCAAACCAGCAGGTGATTTTTTTTTTCCACTTTTCTGTTTGTGTTTTTCTATTTGTGATCCAACTGCATCATTGGCACATGCAAAAGGCATCTGCAAAGGCAAAACAGCAGGCTGTGATCTTCAAGTACCTGATACACTTGTGGAATTTGAAACATATGTTTTGAGCTTTGGCATTAACAGAAATGAAAGCATAATGTTTTACATATATTAAACATTCCCCTGGTCTCCAAAATCTGTGTGTTGTAGTCCACGCCAATTCACCTTAGGGCAAGGGGTTCCATAGTTCTTTGAAATTTGCCTATTTTTCATAAAAAAAGATCTGTGTACCCCTCAACTGTTCAAAGTGTAGATATTACAACAGTATCTTGACCGTCATGATATGATTTATGTTAGGATGAAACATCTGTAATATTTTGTAATGATATTAATCTACAAAAGAAAGACAATTTTATGTATACATCTGAAATACAGAATATATGCAACAGCCAATAAATCTGGCTGATATTAAAATGGAAGAGTATACAGTATGTTAAACTTCATCTTATTCGGTATTTACAAATCACATACCTTCAAATTATTGCAGTTATAAACACTGAGAAGTGAATTGATCCAATTAAAATAGGAACCAACTTGGAACCTCAGCCTTTTCCTTGAACCAAAGTTAATATTTGTTAGGTTCAAAAAAGTTTGGATAAAGAACCCACAATCTGTTTCCTCAAGCCTTTAAGTTGCTCTTCCTGACCCCAGGCATTCACTTTTCCACAACCTTTCAGCAGTGCACTGACCTCCCTGTCTTTGTGTGATGTCCAATGGGCTCTCCTCAGTTTCCTACTCATTGAAAACTTCAGTAGGATTTTCCATCCGACTGGAAAGTTTCTGCAGTTCTTCTCTCATCACCCTCTTAGCAGAATCCATTCATTGCCTTTGGAGAACCTCATAGTTGTTAGGCCTGTCAGGATGACTACTGAATCCTCAGCTCTCCCCTCACCCTCATCTACACTTCATGGTCTCCTTGGTTTCTCTATCAACCACATGCTATAATGCACCTCTTACATTAACTGGGAAATCCCTAACCATCCATGAAAGCAACTTTGTGATGGGCTTGAGACATGACAGCAATAGGCAGAGAAAAGGAAGTCATGTTTTAAAAACTCTGAAAAAGTCCTCAAATGGATGATGGGAAAGTCCGAGAGCAATTGTGTAAAACAAATCAAGGAGTATTATGCGAGTACTTAGAAGCTAAGAGGTATTATATTCACAAGGTTATATTTTTCAAGCATAAGAGACATAACTCTATGTTGTGCAGTAATTTGTGTCATCACGGTGCAGATATATAATGCTCCCATTCTGATCTGGCACAAGAAGGATGACAAGGTATATGGAACTTGTCTCTCTGACCCTTCATAGGATTGTAGGGTGATATAGATTTGAGTCCCCTCAACAGCACATTTTCTGTGACCAATGTGGAGGCACAGATTTTTTCCAGTGCACTGTACAAGATTACATATGAGTTCTATCATATTTCTTTTGCAAGCAAAGCTGTCATGGAGAGCATTAGATTAAGACTGAATAAAGACCAAATTGAGTGTCCCTGTGTATGTGCATATACATGGATACACAAGGTTGTAGAGTTCTCAGGAGCTAACTTTTTAATGGTAACCACTGGGTAATGTATCCATGTATCCTGCTTAACCACAGCTGAGGTTCTAACCAAGAAGCTCCTGACTTGATCTTGGAGTTGAGGTTTGGAGAGGTTATATAAAGATGACTTTGTTTCCCATGCTGACTATTTGCTAGGCCAGTTTCCCAATTTAAGTTAGAAGACCACGAGTAAACAGTGGTATAGTGTATTTGTCAGTGGATTGGTGCAAGGAATGAAAGAGGAATAGCTACCTAGTGTCCTCCTCAGAGTTGCCTCCATTTCCACAGCCTGGCATGCTGGTCCATTCCAACCCATGGACCTCAATGCACTTGCTCTGCGTTCATGCTCAGAAGTATACCCTTGTGAGCTGTGCTTTGTAGCTGTTTAGAGCTGTAAACTTTACTCAAGGGAAAATAACATTAAGACAACCACAGTTGCCAGTAGACCATCTAAACAGTCCTTATGTGTCTTCTGCATCTTATGTGTCCATATTTGTCTTATGCATAAGGTGATCCATAATGTTTAATGAATGCTTTCTCAGGAAAGATAAGGAAACACGGAATATAAAGAGAGCTCTGTTAATGTTAGCTATCTAAAAGCTAGCTGCCTAATCCAAACTGTCTGTCTAGGCTCTTTCTTTAGGCAGCAGAAAGAGATAAAAACATGTGGAAAGAATCGGAAGATGAGATGAATCACCATCTGGTTATGTCCATAGGAGACCCAGGTATCTGGTGTGGCACCTATCTTTTAGAAGGTTAAAGCAAGAGGAATTGCTTCCCCAATAGTTTAATAAGTTATCACAGGAAGCCTTTGAGATGGCCAGGCTTCCCAAAACAAAGACTAGGGTCTTAAATTCTTTAGTCTCGTATGGGCCTGCTCAGGCCATTTTAAGGCTGTTCTGTGCCAGTGATGCAGCACAAAACAGCTGCACAACAGCACTATCTGGTATCAATATCTGCTTCAGATTTTGCACATATAAAATATGTACACACACAAACACAGATGCACATACACTTGGTGGGGCACAAAGGGAGAGAGATTTTAACTCTTTACAGTTTCTGAGAAGTGATGAACTGAAAAAAGATATTAAAAATCAGAGAGCACTTACAGGAAGAACTGTGCCAGACACAACTAGTGGGCATTTAATTTGTCAGTAATTCATTCTGAGTTGTTGATCTATTCAGACTTTGCTTTGGTGACCCACTCTCTTTAACGACAGCATGCAGAGATTAATATCCTCACTAACACTCATGCATTTGGCAACATGCTCTTGCCCAATTTTTACTGCCCCCCTAAGGAAATAAGAGCACTGTGTATTCTAGGAAAAAAAACACATTTAAAATATTCATATTTCCATGGTTGTGTGTGTCTGTTGTGTAAGTTTTCCTTGGTGGCAGTGAACAAAGTGCTCTTCTGTGGAGCAGGCTCTCCTGTCTCCTGCAGCAGACTCAGTGTCTGTACAGGGAATTCCTGTTCCTGGCCCAAACCCACAGGCCCTCGGCACTGAAGGACAAGGTCGGCCATCTCACACTCTCTCATTCTCTCAGCCTGATAGCTGATCTGCTCGCTGGAGAAACAGGCTCTGAAAGACAAAAAAAAGGAGGGGAGGAGTGGGAATAAAGGAAGAAAGGGCACATGGGTACTTCCAGCTCATCCTACGAACTTCTGGAAGGATTTATTTCTTAAAGCAAATTTGTTCAATTTTTGTAGAAATTCGGATGGACTTCAACTTTCTCTGCTGTTAATTTAGAGAAATTAGGGATAGCGGGCAGTGTTGTTCTGCTAGTACAATGATTGCATAGCAAAGACGCGTTTTGCACCTTCCATCTTCCGCCCCGCCCAGGAGGACTTTTTCGTTGTTGCAGTGGTAGCAACCGAGCAAGGAGCATCCACAGCTGAACAGCAGGCAGCCTACAGAGAGCTTTCTCTGTTCAGACCTTAGTCAAAGGACCCACGGAGCATATTTTGTGGCTACTTATGGTCAGGGAGGTATGCATATTTTTTAAAAGTTGTCCACTTTCAAGACAGGTAATTGTGTATCCTTAGCTGCACTCTTTTTTTTTTTTTTCCCCTAAGGCTGGAGTGGCACCTTGCATTCCAGCTGCTGCCGAGGGCATGGCATAGCTGCGCTACTCCACAGCTGCAGTTTAATTCCTGTTCTCCAGTTGTTCTCTGAGGAAGACTGCACTATCTCTTTCAGTCTCTCCCAGGCTGCATCTCGCTAGCTGACTGCTCTCCCTTTCATGCACAGTACAGGAAACTAAGGGGTACAGTATATGAGGCTCCTTTATTATCCTCTGTAGCTATGCTTTCCATTGAGAGCAAGGGTAATTATTCTATTTCTGTTTCAGTGTCAGGTACCACATGGTTTATGCATTTGTCTCTTAGAAAACATGTTTTGCTTTGATGTTTGCTTTTCTAATGGGTCTAGTTTGCATAATACCTTCTGCTGCAAAAGAATGCTGAATCTACAGATGAGCTATCACTTCTCAAAATACTGATTGCTATCAGATGGCTTGCCGAAGGCCTTGGCTGTGGATGTGCATGCGTGTGTCTGTGCGTGTGTGCACAGCGGGGGAGGGAGGGAGGTTAATTTCCTGTCTTTGGCCGGTTTTGACTCAATGCATGAACTAAGAGAGCTTCATCCACCAGAGCGTTGAAACTACCTGCTTTTCCACAGGGTCAGAGCAGGCTTTCTGCAGGCGGAGGGGTGGTAACACTTGGTGAAGGGAATGAGATGACAGGGAAAAGGAAAATGAGGTATGTGTGACAACACCTGCCATGTTCTCCGTACGTGTCTTTTTCAGCAGGCAGCACTGAGCAGTTGCCTCGGTACTTGCCTGTGGACTTGCGGGTGGCCGAGTCAGATACCCCAACTGTCTTGAACTGTGCACAGATTCACAGAAGTCAAACCAGCGGGCGTGAAACAGAGAATATCTACCGGAAGCAGTGTATGGTGTATATATATCTACATATAATATGTGAGATTCATGGTGTGTGGTGTTTCTTCCTTGCCCCTACATGATACATAAGGACTTGCTCACACTGACCTCCCCCTTCCTGTGGCCAATGAAATTCCCTGTCTGCCTACTCACCTGAGCTTGTTGTTTTCGGTGCCTGGACCTGATGCCTGGCCGGCTCTTGGGAGGTAACATGGGTGTGGGGAGGGAAAGGGCTCCTTCTTTCCTTCTCTGGCCAAGGAATCTGAACCTGAGTCCACTTTGCCTTCGGAAAGTGCTGACAGGCCAAGGAGCAGCGCTGAAGGAGTTCTCAGGGGCATCAAGTTTAAAGAATGAAACCTGTTGGTTTTTTTTGGTTTTCTTTTCTTTTCTTTTCTTTTCTTTTCTTTTCTTTTCTTTTCTTTTCTTTTCTTTTCTTTTCTTTTCTTTTCT
>JAYECN010448584.1:0-20728 GCA_035222435.1 Microcambeva ribeirae | reverse complement strand
CCTTTCCCTTTCCCTTTCCCTTTCCCTTTCTCTCTTTTCCCTTCCCCTTCCCCCCTTTTTTCCCCGCTTTTTTTCCTCCGTCCCCCCCTTTGTTCTCTCCCCCCCCCCCCTTTTTTTCCTTCCCCTTTTCCTTCCCTACCCCACAGTTTTCAGCGCAGGGATTTCGCTCCCCGCCGGGCTCAGGGTAGCGGCTCCGGGCAACTCCCGCCCCGGGCACGGCCAGGGCCCCGCGGCTGCGCTGGCCCCGGGGACGCCCGCGCTGCCCTCGCTGTCCCCGGCCCCGCCGGGGCAGCCCGTGCTTCCCGTCCCGCCGCAGGGAGCAATCCCGGCACCTCCCGGCGCCGGGCGGGAGGAGGGAGCGGAGCCGCTCGGCACCCTGCGCACGCAGAAGGAAACACAGAGACGGCGGCAGGGCCCAAGGAGATTTATACTCGTTTAATTAATGTCAAATGTAGTTTACAAACGGGAGTGACAAGTACCTCTTTGTATAATATACACCGACACACAATCATTGACACACCGGAATAGCGCTCTGTGCAACTGGGGTTCTTTGGGCAAAGGTGGGTAACTCGGATTCCTTTTTTTTTGTGTGTGTTTTTTCCCAATGTTTTCAGCTTGTTACAGAAGAGGGGCCGGGGCTGGGGCCGGTGCCCTCCCCGAGGTGCAGCTCTCGCATCCTCCCCCTCCGGAACAGGGGCCGGCTTTACGCGTCAAACCAAAACAGAAAGCGGAACAGTGACTAGTTACACGTGGTTTTACACATACGGACACTCGGCTGGGCCACAACACACGCCAGAAATCCCGGCGCCGGGGGGGCCGCATTCCCAAAGCAGGGCCGGGGGGACCGGCCCTCTGCCCCTTCCCAGCCCTGCGGCCCCTGCGGTGCCTCCACTGGGCTGAGGCCCCTCCAGAAACCCAGGCCCTGCTTCCTGCGCCTGCCTCTCCCCTCGGATCCGGGGATCAACCAGCCAGGAGAGCACAAGGGTGCAGCCTTTTTCCCCGCTCCCGGACTCACCGGCACGAGCCGGACCCTCCTGCCAGGGCTTGGCAGCCTCCGGCTCCCAGAGCGTCGCGTGCTCGGAGCCCCGGGACACGGTTAAGCACCGCAGGCTTCTGCCGAGACTGTGCCAGAGCAGCTCCCTCCTTGCGGTGTGTTTTTTTTTCGGGGTGCAGTTGGGATCCCTCTGAAACCAGGATGCGAGAGCTGCTCTCCGGGAAAGCCCCAGGCCCGCGCCCGAGGAGCAGGGAATGCGCAGCCTCCCGAGCCGCCCACGGGAGCCGGCGGCCCAGCTCCCCCCGATCTCGGCCCACGCAAACCCCGCAAAACATCCGCCCTGCCCTCCCCAAACCGTCCAGCAACTTCCCTCGACCTGCCACACCGGGCTCCTAGCGCGGGAGCCGCTCCCAGCGACCCTGCGGGAGCAAGGCGCGAGGCGATTCCCCGTTCCCATCTTCGCGCTGCGGAGAGGCTGCCTGGCCCCCGCAGGCGCACGGGCCGCGCGGTCACCTCGGGGAACCACCGCCACCTCCGTGTCTTAGGTCCTGGAACTGAAAGAAAAAGAAACAAAAGAGGCCGGATGGCAGCTTTGGTTAAGGCTGAGGATACGGGGGACACGGGGAGGCGCTGCTGGGGACCAAGCTGGGACGGGGCCCCCGCAGCTCCGCCGGAAGGTCCCCGCTCCGGCCTGCGGGCGGGATGCCGGCGGACAGGAGCGGGGCTGGCCCCTGCCCAGGCGCCACACCCGCTTTTCCGCTCGCCCGCTGCAAGGCGGGAGCCAGGAGAGCGGGAGCCGCGGGAAGGGGCCCGCCAGCCTCCTGCGACACCGGAGCATCTCCAGCCGGCGCGGCGAGGCGGGGGAACATCCCGCAGGGACGCGACGCTTCCCACGGGAAGGGGCTCCGGCTCCTGCCCGGGCGGCACATCGGAGCCGGCCGCAGAGCCCGGCCGGAGCAGCGCCAGGCCAAGCAGGGGCCGCCTCGAGTCGGGGCCGCAGCGGCACACGAGTCGCTCCTCGGGCCAGGGAGTCCCCGCCGGGGCCGCGGGCAGCGCTCGGCCAGGCCGTTGCCTGCCGCCTCCTCCTCTGCCTCCTCCCCGTTTGCCCCGTCCCCCCTGGAAAAGGCAAAAGCGGCTGAGCCAGAGCTGCCCCCGGCCCCGGCGAGGAGCGAAGAGCCGTGTCTTCCCGGGGATAACGACTCTATTATAAATAGCCCCATTAGCTACAACTAATGACAAAAATCCACCTCCTCTACTCCCCATAAGTTCTGTAAGTTACGGGCAATGCTACAGCCATTACTAAAAGCTGTTAACTTCATATCTGAATGAGGAAATATACACCACAGAACATTAAACCATTTATATTATATATATGTATATATATACTTTTTTAAACTAATGACTTTAATGCCAAAACTTTGCTGAACCAAGAAAAATATGGGTTTAATGTTCTCTGCTCATTTTTTTTTCTTCTTTAAAAAAAATACAACCCAAAAAAAAGAAAGGGAAACTTATTAGTATGTAATGTTTGAGTCTATCCCATTTATACACAACATTGTAAACATATATAATCTATATTACATGTGCTTCATTTCTGCCTGGGTGTGGTTTTTTTTTTTTTCTTTAAACCTTTTTTTATCACTAGAACACCACAAAACAAAACAAAACAAAACCAAAATAAAACAAAAAAACAAACAGAAAACTGAACAAAGAACACAAGTTACAGGTTATTTAACATCTTTTCTGTCAAGGGTCCCTTCCCCAGCCTCCTGGGGTCAGAGTGGTCAACAACACAGTCCAAAGAAGGGCTCGCGAGCCATCCGCGATGCCAAGCCAGCGCCGGGGAACGGGGCCATGGGGAACACTGGTTTTAAAAAAGGGGACTTCACAACGAAGGGTTTGGTTCTGCCCTCTGCAGATGCTGACGGAGGTCTCAACACGCAGGACCTGGGAGCCGGGGCTCCCCACTGCTCCTGTAGCCTCAAGTCCACACTTGGAGTCTCTGGGTCTTTTTTTTTTTCTTTTCTTTTCTTTTTTCTTTTCTTTTTTTTTTTTTTTTTTAAACTTTAAAACGTCTTTTTGCTGCTGCTGTCGCTCTTTTCCCCCCAGGTGTGACGAGCTGGGCCAAGTAGCCGGGTCCCGCTCTGCCGCTGGGTCCTTCATAAGTAGATGCGCCGCAGGTCTCCGGGGGACGTGATGGTGTTGCACTGGGGACAGAGCTTCTTGGCACCCTGCGGGGGAGACCAACAGCGTGAGAACGAGGACCAGGGCAGGAGGGCGACCCACCCTCGGCCCAGGATCCCAGCGAGGGCCGCAAGGTAACCCCGTCCCCTCCGAGCAGGGCCCAGCAGATCGGCCCCTTTCCGCTCCCCGTGCTCCTGGGCACCTCTGGAGGAGCCAGTTCCAGAAAATGAAGCCGGCTGCACTTCCAGCTGGGGTGCCCTGGCTCCCCATGTGCTTGGATGGCTGCCAGGGGCTGGCACACAAGCAGCGAGGGCCTGCGGGACACCCCGTTCAGGGCAGCACATCCAGGGACCACGGCGGTCGTCGTCCTGGGAAAACCGTGGAGCTCCTGGCTGGAAGGAAATCCACGTCTTGTCCCACCCCGGCCGGCCCCACGGACCTGCTGCACGGCCAGGTCTGCCTGTTCTGCCCAGGTGGACCGAAATCAGCGGAGCCCGAGCCCGGGCGAGGAAACGGGCGGCCGACACAAACACTGCGAGAAATAAAGCAGCGGCTGACGTGCCATCTGTCCCCGAGGCCGACAGCAAGGGGGTGCTAATAACCCTCAGAATGAGGGTCAGCCTAAGCCGGTCATCACCAGGCTGGCAGATGTGACAGCCAGCTGATGGGACAGACGGCAGAGCGGCGGCTCTGCTGCGTCTGCGGAGCCGCGTCCGCAGGGAGCTGCATCCGCAGGGAGCTGTGCGCAGGAGCCCCCGCAGCCCGCCGGAGGAGAGGCGCCCGCCGGCCTGCACAGCGCTTGCAGACACGCTCGGTGCTGCTGCTCCCGCTAACGCAGCTCGGGAAGCGCACGTGGGAACTGCAGGCACTTGCATTTGAGATCTGCAACAGCTGGCCTAGAGGGGAGAGAAACGCACGAAGGGATCCCCAGGACACCCTGCGCGCGTGACTCTCCCAGGATGAGCTGCAGACTGGCCATGGGACAGACCGCTGGTGCTCCGGATGTTGTGTCCAGCTCTGGCACTGATCGCTGTGGGCATCGTCCTCCTGCCTCTCTGGGATGCGTCTCATCCCTCCCCACTCCAACAGCTGTGACCAGGCTTTAAGCATCTGGGGACGGGGACTCTCTCACTGGGCCTGTGCGACGCACTGAAGAGCCCCATGCACTCGTCTTCACAGCACCAACACGGGTGTGCTGGATTCGGGGAAGTGCAAGCACAAACCAGAATGACAGGCAGCAGCTCAAAACCCTGATGAAATCAAAGGACTTCTGTGCTGCACTCGAAGACAGCCCGTCTATAACAGGCCTCTCCGCCTACGCCCACGACCAGAACTCTGGATCCCCAGCCTCAGGAAAGAGCAAGCTCTTACCCCACATGTCTTGCTAAAGGGGAAGGTTCTTGCAGTAACTCATACAAAGTAGGAGTGTAAAAATATAAAGATCTGCCCCTTCTGCCACATTTAGAGATGCTGTAGGTTGGACTATTTGGCTGCACTGCCAAGGAGACTCACTTATTTGGATGCAAATGTGGTGAAACATCATGTTTCAACTAAGTTCTTGCTCAGGTCTCTACCACCTTGCAATTTTCTGGTCCTCAGAGGTGCCTGTTGCATCTCTCTGTCCTCCTGGCATCATCTTTGGAGCTGGAAGGTCTCCAGGGAAGCAGCATGGAGGTGCTGAGAACTTCCCTCACGGCAAGCTGTCCGAGGGGCAGCAGTTGGCAGCTGCCCCATTTGCACTTTCCTGCGTGCAGGCAGAAGGAAATGCGTACAGGGACTTTAAGGCATTCCAGATGTGACTGGCTCCATGCATCCGTGTCCAGGCTCTCCTTCCTCAGCTGGTACTGCTTGGTGGTCAGGGGCAGCGAAGAGTACTTGGAGCTTCTGCCTCCCTGCACAACACACTGCAGAGGTACCTTCTGCAGCACCAGGCTCCTAACACATGAGATGCCTCAGCCTGGCCTCAGTCTGGTGGGAAGCATGAAATAAAGTGCTGGCTGCCCCCTGAAACCAGACCCTTCCCTATCCCTCAGTGCTGCTCTGCAATGCTGAAAAGTTACCTTCCTTTAGCTCTGCTGAAGTTAGGGGAGCTGTTTGGCAGGAGATGGCTGGAGTGGAGCGCTGAACTCAGCTCAACTCTGCCTAAAGCAAAGCTCAGATGCTGCCACGGCACTCGCCTGCAAGTCGAAGCCCATTCTGGGATTTGGAGATGGCCTGAAACAGCTGTAAGCAAACGTGTGCGCTCCTCTTCTCCAGGGTAACCTCAGGAACACGGAGCAGACAGCTCAGTGGGGGAACCTTGGGGAGAGAGGTTTCCTGCAAAGTCACCCTGCCCAGGGAGCCTGGCCTGAACCCAAGCAGGACGACTGCTCGTGGAGCACTGAGGCCCAGGGCTCTGCGTCTCCCTAGTATTCATGTTTGGTATTAAATAGTTCAAGCCAAAATAATGACTTTGGATCCTTGGGGAAGCCTTTTCTTTTTAAAAAAATAACTCTGTCATCCTTAGCAAACATCAGCATGTGTGTCAAATTCGGAACAAACTACTGTTTTTTTCTCTTTAGCTTAAAATTGCCCAGAACCTGGTTCCTCACATCTGACTTTTCTGCTAGGTGTGCAACATTTACTGGCACCAGCCTTTAAGCTCTCCTCTCTCGCAGCGAGGCACGTAAGTGTGTACACACACACGTGCTGGCACAGGCACAATGAAAACGCGTTTGCTCCCCCACTGCTCACCTGCCAGCTGGGGTTACTAAACTTTTCCCTTGAAATAAAAATGCTGTGGAATAATAAGTCCCACCTGTCGGCCATTTCTTTCTTTCTTTCTTTTTTTCCAGGTCCTTCTGCTCCTTTCATCATAGCTTCATGGAAAAGCCTTGATGTGTTATAGCTGCGTGTGCTAGAGTAAAGGCCACCTCAGCTTTTCCATTATAAACCCCAGTTTTGAGGGGTTTATAAAACTCTGCTGCAAGAAGTTAGCTCCGGGGCTGTTACAAAGCACAGAAAAGGGACTGGAACCAGGATGAAGTTCATTTTTTCTCCTCTTTTCTTAATTAAAATTTGGCAAGTGATTGATCCACAATACAGGCTAATCACTTGGGGTAGTAGTTTGAAAAATACATTAACGAGAGCTGAGATGTTGAGAAGTCGTTAGGGCTCACATGGTGCCAGGAAGGGTTGGAGTTTTTTGTCTTAAATCTGCCTCTTAAAAGAAAAATTGTGTGATGTCTGCTGTAAATTGGTTAAAGCAAGAAAACTCTGAAGGAAGGGTTTAGGCACTTCTTGCTGTCCTGTGGGCTTCCCAATGGGCAATTTCCAAGCAGAATATGCTACCAGGCAAAGAGAAGAGAAAAGAAACACGCACAGAGCAGCTTTACCTCCAAAGTACCACTGTCAAGCAGGGCTCAAACCTTGCCTATTTTACAGGAAGGAAAACCAAGGCAGAGGGACGACAGGAGTGGCCCAAACCAACAGACGGTTTGTGCCAGATGAGGCTCTGGACTCCAAGATCCGGTTCTTAGACACGACGACAGCCCCATTCCTGCACACAAAGTGGCAGTAAATGGTAATTCCCAGGGCAGCAGCTGTTCGTCACTGCCAACCATCACCTCTAGCTTCGGCTAACAGGGTTAAGGCATTCGGGAGAGCATCCTTTTTCACGGGGCCTGCTTACTGCATCCTCTCTGCTCCTGGCTGCTGGAGGCCCAAACTGCAGCATGTTAACAGAACCCTGGACAACCTTGCAGCAGATGGGAACGCTGAGATGGATCAAGCACAGAGATCTCCACGTGGCCGCGGATTTAGGAAGACCCTTTGCTGCTGGAAGCACCATGGATTCACCCAAGGATTGCTCTGTGTCTGCGCTGCTTCTTATAAAAACACCCCTTGAGCCCACATGGAATATAAGATATTACAGCCTAGAAAAAGCTACAGGGCTCTGAACATAGTAGCATAATCTACCAAAGGTATAAATGTGTCAACAGAGAATATGTGCAGAGAATATGTATATACGGATGGATCCCCTGAAAGCATGTTCCATGATGCTTTTTAAAAGTCATTTTCCTCTGGGTTTGCAGTTGTCATTTTCAAATAAGCCCAAGACAAGCACAAGCCTCAGGTCAGCAAACGCACACAGGAAATGCTGGATCTGGCACAGGGCGAACTCGGCAACCTGCGCCCTCCACAGCTCCATCCGCTGGCCAACAACAGTGTGACTTCACTTCTAATTCCACCTACTTAGGAAGAAAGGGCACCAGGATTTCGGAGATCACAGAATCACTGCCCAGAGGGACTTCAAGAAGCCACCAAATCCACTCCCCTAGCAAGGCCACCTCAACCCGAATTACCGCCGGCAGACACACATCCATCAAGTCCTCACAAACCTCCAGGGACAGAAGCTCCACGATTCCCCTAGTAAAGCACTGCAGCACATCCCCGATATTCACTGTGAGCGCATTTGTCCCGGGAGGAGGGAAATAGTAATCCCATCCACAAGGAACTGCACGGTCTCTCTCAGTTAACAGAGAGGGACACAGACAAACCTCTTCCAGAGGGCGACTCATCCCACACGCCCCAGCGACACGGGGCTACGGTCCAACAACCAGCTTAGCCCAGACACCAGCCCTGAGGACAGCCACGGCTCAGGGAAACGAGCCCTCCCCTCTAAGTCTCCCTTGCTGCAGGACTATTTCCTCTCCCGTCTTTGAAGAACCTGAATATGTTTTCAGAGGCTTCCAAAAGGAATCACAGGAAAGCCCTCCAGGCTTGTGTCCCAGTTGCTGTTTAACTTGAAGCTATAGCCAGCTCTGCCTCCACTTGGCATGGTAGGGATGAATGAAATGAGTCAGTGCTGAGTGCCAGAGAGAACCAGCGAACACGAGCCAACTCATCAGTCTGGTTTGAAACAGCAACGCAAAAACAGCAGTCAAACCGAGCTGGAAATGGCCAGTACCATTTCCTAGGAACCCAGCAAGAGCTGGCGTTGGGCAACACTTCTTGCCTCCCTTTGTGCGGAGCTGCTCCCCGCACACAGAGCACACGCGGCGCGTCCTAGGCCACGGCCATCGTGGCAGACCCGCGGGCAGCCTGGTTCTGCGTGGGGAGCAAGGGGAAGGAGACAACAGTACCTATTTGCAGTGTCTCGATGCTGGTTGAAGGGTGGTTTCCTCCTTTTCTCCAAGGCCACCCTGAAGAGGACCATCTAACAGAGCAGCTTCTACTGGTGCTGAAGTGCTGGCTAACTCAACAAGCAGCACAATCTCTGCTCTCTTAACCCATCCCTAGGGGCTCCTTTTGCTGGGCAGACCTGCTCTCTGCTGTGACCCAGCTTTGCCTTCATGTTAATCCCACACAGCAAGAGGAGAGGGAGATGAAGTTTGCTCTGCTGCATGTTTCACCCCCAGTACCAGAAGTCAGTGAAATGCATTGAGCTCTAGTGTAACAGTACCTGAGATAGAGAGACCAGCAGCCATTTGTAGGATTTAAAAATATTTCCCCTTTTCCTTTAAAAACAGAACAGTTATTATTTGGATCTGAGAGCCAAAAGTCAGAAAACTCTGTTTTCAGAAAGCCTAAACACTACAAAGACGTAATCCTTGTCAACGGCCTACACACCAGAGGATACTAGGGACGCTCAGGTCACTGCAGTACCATCTCCTAGAAAACGTTCAAACCATAAGCCTCTTAAAAACCATTTCACCTCCTCTGCTCTGCGACAGGCAACAGCATCGAACGTCTCCCTGTCCTTAAGACCCCGCGCGGGTTTGGAAGTGTTCCCAACGTGCGGAGCCTCCCGCTCCATGGCCTTGCTAACCCGCAGACGCCCCTCTTGCTCACACACTCCCACTCCAACCTAACACGGCAGCTCGGCGGCGCTTACACAACCCGGGCGCACGGGAGCAACCCGGCCTCTCCCGAGCAGGGACGGCGGATCTCCAGAACGTTCAAAAGCGGCTGGAAGCCCAACACAAGCCGCCCGCCCCAACTCCTATTAACTCCAACAAATTGTTTATTGCACAACAGAAGAAACGCGTCGCCCCTCTCCCCCGACCAAGTCTTTCCATGTGTGCTGCACGCGCGGGCTCCCTCCGCTCCCCCTCTCGCCCCCACCGGGGAGCCGGCTTTATACCCCGGGAAAGGTAACAGCGGCGATTATTGCACACACTATCCCACAGCTCCTCGCTTGTTAAAGGAAAACAAGAGTCTCTTTTGTGCCCGAAATAAAAGGAGATACCTTAATTAGAACAATGCAGGTTGGTGAGCATTAAACACTGAGCCCAGCTGCTGTATGCCATTAAATTCATAAAAAAAAAAAAAAAAAGAGGGGGGAAGGAGGGCAGTCTTAACGAGATTACACACATTGACTTTGATCAAGACACAAAAGCACCAAGGCGTTCCAGGGTTTTTATTGCTGTCTTCGGGCTACATTTTAATGGTTACATTAGAAACATGCGAACACAGGCTGGGAGATTTTTTTTTTTTTTTTTGAGACGGGAAAGAGTGCGAGCAGGCCTTGTGAAAAGGCCTGGCTTAATAAATTGGGGGCTGCAGGGAGAGGGTAGGACTGGGGAACAGATGAGTAGCCACTTATTAATTGCTTCCCCTACGCAAGTGCCAAGTCCAACTAGGATGCCGGCTGGACCGTTCCCATCCCGCCTGCCTGGTGGGCGGAAGAGCCATGCGCGGACAGCGCGGAGCCAACTCGGTCCCCACCTCCCTCACCGATGTCCGCAGCAGAGGAGGCAGCTTCCCTGCTGCAAGGGCACACGCTAAACCCCTCGAGCCTGCAGGGAGCCTTTCCGGCGTTCCTAAGTTGCTACAAGGAACTAAGTTGCTGCTGCTGAGCCTAAGAACAGTTTGAAATAGGTGTGACAAACTCAAAAGATCACTTAAGGCTGCTGGGACGAGGAAGGGACAAAGACTTCAGAATAAAGAAAACGAAGAAAGTCACTGTTTCCTCCTGCTTGCAGTACTGCTGAAGAGTAAGACTTCTCTCCACGTAGCAAAGGTGGCAGAGCGCACGTAGCCACATATGTGTCTTTTATAACATGCTGCTAAAATGTTTACAAAAGCTTGTATAATCTAAATAGTGACGGGGTGTAGCTGAAGGGCTATAAAACGTAGCCCAAGGGATAGCCAAGTTATTGAGTTGCTATTAGTACTCAAGCCCACAGGCACTTCATCGTCCTGGTAACTTTTCTTGGACAAGACTTTTAAAAGGCAGGATTTAAAGGAGCATGAACAGCTTAATCGTAATTCCAAGTGCACAACGTGTTCTGTAAAGTGGATTTTGTAATGCCTTACAGGAATAGTTTTTTTAGGAGTGGCATTCCCTTACATTTTTTTGCAACTCAACACTGTATCATCTTGTGAAGAAGAGAACTAGAAAGCACAGCTGAGTATTTTCCACTCTCCAAACTGACTGAAATGAGAGTTTGATTTAAAAGCTCACAGTTTGAACAAAGGAAAGGAAAACACTTTGCTTAATAACATCTTAATTTTTAACCTGATGTCCTCTAATACATGTACAAATTCCTCTTGCATTGGGTCACCAATTTAATATTCAAGATAATCCCCAATTTTCTGAACAGCACGGAATACACTCAAAAGCAGCGCAAGCCATTTCAAATAATCTCAAAGATATAGATTGATATGCATAAAATCTCTCTTCCACATTATTTATCCTGAACATGATTCCCTTTGCTTCAGGTGAATATTAGTTTTCCTCAGAGCTACACAGACCAGGAGATCTCAGTGATTTGGCCTCCATCCCCATAGCTTTACCTCTGCACGGATGCACCACAGGAAATTACTGTAACGCAAGGCTGTCCCAGCACAGAGCTCCGACAGGAGCAGCAGCTGTCCCCACAGTGCTGCAACGAGCAGCACTGCATTTCGGTTACAACAACTCAACCACAACCCAGTCAAAGCCAGAGCGGCATGTTAGATAGCAAAGGTTGGAATCCTGTATGTACAGCACTCAGGTTGTTTAAAATAAAGCAAAAAACATCCCTCCCCATGGTGGTTTCAAATAATGTAGGCCGGAGAGGGGGAAAAAATCTATGAGTCAACAAGAAAGTAGCCAAGTGCCTCACCAGAGTCCGCAGCCAGCATTCTTCACAGTGCACGTGCCAGCACTGAATGGAAGTCAGCGGCATTGTGTACGAATCCTGAGGAGAAAAAGCAAATAGGTTATTCCCACATAAGGGATCCACTGTTTTTTCACTCTCAATTCCATCACAAGACCCTTCTATGTCTGTATGGCATAAGACACTAATTACAGATAAGCTAATTGCATAGCAAGAGAGCCCAGGTCTGATCTTCATCTACCACATAAGGTGTGAAGCAAAGGAGAGACAAAGCAGAATTAAGGTCATCTTCCACCAGCAACTTCCACTGACTTTGCATCTGAGGACTCTGCAGAGATAGCAGTGTTCATGCAGCAGAGGCAAATGTCTCCTGCAGTCCATTTTCCTGGCTTCCAAGAACTCCTGCTGGAAGCCCATAATCCACTCAAGTGGTGACCTGGCTCAGCTCAGTTATCTCAAGAGCATCTGAAGTTGCTGTGGTCACCTGCTCTTATTCCCATCAGAAAGGTCACCAGATTATACAAAAAAAACAAACAAAAAACAAACAAAAAACCCCCCCACAAAAACCAAAACCAAAAACAACAACAATACCAATAAATAAATAAATAAATAAATAAACAAACAAACAGCAGAAGGGTAAGATTAATCCGTATCACAGCTACCTGCTCTGCAGGAACAGCTTAACTACACCCCAAGAACACTACCACTATTTCAGCAGGCACACGTTCTCCTGAGTAATTTCTATCACTGCCAATAAATCTATGAAAATCAGCAGCAGGCTGTGGTCTCTTCTATGGGATCAGGGATGGGGACTGCATTCCCATACCTGCCAGCCACGATCTGAGGAGGGGGCACCATGCATCAAGCTGAAGTTGCATAGAGAACCCTTTGCAAAGTAGAATTTTCTCCCACTATCAGCAGAACACAAACCTTACAGGAGGTGAGAAGCTTTGCAAGCTCTGACCATCAGAGGGAGCTCCTGGCCTTCTTTAGGGAGGTCACATCACCACCACACAGCGCAAGCAGGATGCCAGCAACTTTTAAACACTCAGCAAACATTCCTTTCTTGAATCACCCAGGACACTTCAGAGATTCTGCTATGTGTATGTAACTTCACACACGCGGGAAGAGAATCCAACCAACGTCTGGGTGTTTTTCACAGTTTGGCTGAAAGGAGAGCACTGACTAGTGAGGTCAGGGCTTTCTCGCCTCTGATACAGATGGCCAGCTACAAACACAGCTGGAACAACCTAACATACAGAAGTATCAACAGCTAAAAAGATCCAGCACCTTCATTCAAAGACAGCGGCCCTTCCTGGTATACTACCCTAGCTCTCCTACCCTACCCCAAAATAACAACAAAAAAAGCTTCTCCACCTCAACAAAGATAAGGCAAAGGTACTTAAGACATTTCTGATTCATGACCACAACTGGAGTGCTACTCACCATGCAAATGAGACATTTATAGCGGTCCCCACGGGAAAGCTGCCTTTCTAACTCACGGACACGAGCCTTTAGCGCTTCAAATGTTGTCACTGCAGAGTCTTCTGTAATTCTACAAAAGATGATGGAGAGTCAGCATCACTGAGCACACAAGAATGTTAAGAGTTCAGGCCAAAAAGAGTCTCAGAGCAGGTATTACTGCACAGGAAACAGGAGCAAACTACAACACGTAACTTATGCTGAAGGGGAGTTCCTGCAAAGAGTAGTGTGAATTCTGTCAGCCCTGCTACTGAACACTTTTGACGTGGTCACTATGATACAGAGCAAGTAGTTGCAACACATGGTAACAGAAAAAAAAAATGTTTTTTGTTTTCTGCCTCTTTTCCTATGTCTCCTTAGGGATTCTTTGTAAACGAATGCTTTATGCAAAATTCTGTGTGCTGCTCTAGGGCTGGTGAGCTAACTTCTTGTAGACAGTGGCAGTTGCTCTTCCCCTTAAGGAATGGATGTCTTTCCTGACCATGAACCATGTGGGACACAAAAGCAGCTCATTACACAGGATCAACACAATGTATTGCTTCTACACTAAATGAGACCCAGCTTGTTGGTTCTAATACTGAAAAGGAGGTGAAACCAAAAGCAACAGACACTACCAATCGGGTGGCTATAAAAGCAGCTTTACAGTCTCTGCTTTCCCATTTCCTAGGGTCAGTTTTGATGGGCAGCATTATCTCTTCTGTCATCCAGGCACTGTGCTGAGGGCAGGTGAGTATATTTTCATGGTTCTGCAAAGCTAATGAAAAGAGCAACTTGCCAACTTAAAAGCAAGGGCAGACAGCAATGCTTATCAGATGAAACACAGGGAGCACTACAGACGAAGATGTGTCACTTCAGCATGCTGCAAAATCAGACTTCTGCACTGTGCAGAGATAGGCTGCGGCCCCTAAGCATTCCCAGAAAGGGTTTACAGAACATCATATGGATATTAATGCTTTCACTCTTGGAGACAAGAAGCTAGAGAGCAATCTTCATTTACTTCAGCAATTTTCAGCCCCATCTATGTATACTCCACTTCAGAAGAACCCGAAGACTACCTGGCCATTAGAAACGCCATTAACCGCGACATAAACCACAGCAGCACCTACAGGTTGCACCATTTTAGACGATGATCCGTCAACAGGTGGAACTTCCACAACGGATAAAAAGAGCTGCCATCCTAGCACTCCCCCAGCACACACACACTTGCTCCTTTATTCACCAGTCACTGTCACCAGCACCCAGGGAGGGACCTGGAGCATCTCTGACATGGTGATTCTGTGTTTGACCTCAGTGCCAAATGCAATCCTGAGCATCTCTCTGCCACACAGATGAGGCTAAGCACACAGGATCAAAAACCTAGTTATATCAGTAAAGCAAATAGCTATAAACTATATTGAAAATGGAGCTAGTTGTGAAGAAATCTTGAGAGAACTTTCTGATTACAACATCATAGAAGAAACTGGAGATATAGGAGCATGTTGGTTCAAGTACCAGTGGCATAAAGCTCCTACAGCTTTGCACAGATCAGACACTGACTACAAGGCTGCCCAGAGACTGCTCCCTACAAGACCTGACAGGAGGTTTTCAGGAGAGATCTTCCTCAGAAACAGATTCATTGAAAATGACAGTTCCTGGGAAACAGGGCCCATTTAAAGACTGCAGCAGAGGCAAAGAAATACATGTGTCCCATGACAGCCCGGTGGGTAGGAACTCCCTGGGGAGCAGTACACTGGATTCAAGCGTTGGTATGAATAAATACTCTTTGGAGAAAAATAAAAGAGTTCAAGAGGAGAGAGAGCTCCCCACTGTGAAACACCTGCTTGCTCCTACTCATTGGTATAAATTATTGTCATGCCCCAGTTTCATTTTTCAGCTGCAGGGAATGGTTTGCTAACATTTTCTGGGAAAAAAAAAAAAATCTAGGAAGGTCTGGTCTGAGGGAGAAACAGAATTATTTATTTATAACTTGAAGACAACTGTGGGATGAGAAAATAATTTCCCTTCCAGTCTGGCCCATCAGCAAGCACAGGCTGGACAGAGGCTGCAGCTGAATTCTACTTTCTGGAATCCACTTCTCCCTCGTGCAGGTGTAAGGGCACTGGAGCTTTAAAGGGAATGAGCACGGCTCCCGCTCAAAGTGGGCAGCAAGCAGAACATCAACCCTTGCTGAACTCTCCTCTCACTATCTCTTACTATGTCCTCTGAAGGACAGCTGACTTGGTGAGGAGAGGAAAAAGCAGTATCCTTGAGCAGATCCAAGCAAAGGCCACTTCATCCCCATCCTAGCCCAATAACAGTCAAAGCTTGAAAAAGAAAAATTTGCCAATGCACCAACTAGAGGAGATAGAAAATGGCTTGTTTATAGAAGTCTAACTGACTGACCCGCGCTGGCCAATTTCGGAAAGTCTCTGAGATAATCGCACCTGTCCAGTAATAAACGAATGAATCAGAAAAGGAGGCTGAATAGAGGTATAAGCAATAATGCTCAGAGGCTGCCTGATACAATGGCCAATCAATAGGAGGGCTGTAGATCAGGGTGCTAGTTAGCTGGAAAATTACCGCACCGCTGCGTGCGTCACGCTGTAGGGATCCTGGACAATCAATGTGGGAGGTATTGATTTAGTTATTATCACTTCATACGCTCCAGACATTGTTAAATATACATTTATTAACAAGACTGGGGTGCATTGGTAAGAGGGAGCTTTAGCCACTGCAATATCTCCCAGCTCTGATCAAAGCTCAGCCCTGACAGACTTTCCACCCCATGTTCCTCCCTGCCAAGTGTGCTCTCGGGACAAATCCTGACGCGTGGCAGAGTGGATGAGACACAGCTCCTATCTCATAAGAGAGATCGTTCTTGGCCACAAGTGATTTTTTTTTTTTTTGCCCTTGAGATTGCAGGAAAGCCTCCTGGAGCAGCAGAAACCAGGGACATGGGGGCCAAGGGTCAACCCAAAGTGAACGATAATTACAGGGTTGCTTCCGAAAAGCTGGAGGAAATGAGGTCAAGGGAAATACGGAGAACATTAGTAAATAAAGGAAACTGGAACTACCTCCTGGGATAGAATAAAGACAAGAGTCACTTCCCATGTGTCTGCCTTCTGTGGTGGCCAGCACACTTGGGACACATGCCATTCCATTTACTGACATTTTACCGTCAACCTGCTGTTTGTATCCTAAAGATAAGCATCACTTAGTGGCAACTCTTCCTGCAGCTCTGATCTTGGGAACTCCGTTAGGCTTCCCTGTTGACTGCACAGATTACACGTCTTACTGGGAGATGGACAGTTCAACATAGGTCATGCTGGATTTTTACACGGTGAGCAATGCCAGGGTGGAGTGAGGGTCAGACTCCACAGGAGGAGTATGATGGTCCACCAGTTCCCCTGCCAAGGGAGACAGGGGGAACTACAGCAAAGAGGGAATTAGACTTCTGGCCGTACTCCCTGCTTTGCCTTGACCTGATGCTGGATGTGGAAAGACTATTTTGCATCTCAGTGCTCTGATTTCCTGTGTGTAGGTAACATCATTTATCAACCTCAGCAGAAACCTACTGACCACAAGTGCTGCAAAGGGCTATGCCTCAAGCTGCAGCTGCTAGGACTTCTTCTACCACCCAGGAATGAGCAGCTTTTCACTCATACAAGGCTGGTCTTCACTGGCAAAGACTTCTCAAGAGGAGCACGTCCACGCTTAACGAACTTGGCAGGGGAGCTCCACTTGCACCACAAGTTGGGGAGCATGAGCAGGACCCTTTATACAAGAGCAAAGATATGAAAAAAAGGGCCCTTTACAGAGGAAGTTTGATCTGCCTTTCTCTCCGGACTTTGTGATTAACTCTTGAGCAACCTGGCAAACACATTTGAGGATGCTGCATGCTGGGGAGCAAACCGATGAGACTGGGAAAATCGCGCTTGACAGTTTCCAGTCTTTGTGACCAAAACATTTTTCTGCTGTTCATAGTAGGGTTTTGGCCAGCACTGAAAATAAGAAGAAAACTTTCTTCCTTTATCTCCCTCCTTTTGAATAAATCCTTGTTTTGTTTAGATAAAAGGCCAGGAAAAGGGCATTAATACTCTATGCAAGAGAAAAAGGCTGTATCTGTATCTCAGAGCTATTACTTAGCTAGCACTTCCTGGGAAATCTCCCCCAGGAATTGGCTGCCCCCCTTCACAAAAAAACTTTAACCCAAACGCTGGCTATTTGTCAAACATTAGCATGCATGTGATCTTTGTTTCTCCAAATTAAATCGAGCAATTCCTACTCGCTCTCCCAGTGGGCAATCACAAGCAATTCCGTTAATTAAATTATCTCTGATTCTGCAGCTCTGGAATCTCTCAATTGACTAAGTCTGTGCTTTATCATCAACAAAACAGTGGGCCAAAAAGGAAACAAAAAATGCTGATGCCAAAGTGATCAGTTTCAGTTAACCCTTCCCAGCTGGATAACAAGAGGCTGCTCAAGACACTGTTGGACTGGAATGGGCCCAAGAGGCTGATACCAGAGATACCAGTAGCAGCTGTTCACCCGGGATTCACTCCATCTTGCAAGGGGGGGAAAAGAAAAAGAAAAAAAAGAATTAAAAAGGAAACCACAAACACTGCATTCAACACCCTGCCTATTTGAAAACCTTAAAAACATACAAATTATTTGCTACCAAGGAGGCAGAAAAACACCTCACAGATCAGTAAGTCTCTGTGAACAGCCCCCCTGCCTCACCCAGATCTCACTTGATGTTCCCAGATGTTGAGAACTCTCCATACAACCTTCCCATTTGGTTTATTTCAACAGGGTATAAATTTTCCTTCTTCATAAAAGGCCACACTTTACATAGCATTCCATAGCTTTTTACAATTCCACTGTTTGTATGTACCTTGTAAAAAACGCTTAGCACTGATTAAATACACCACCAATAAAATTTCATGGGCTACTTTTGACACTTGATATCCTGACCTTCCCCTCTCTTCCTCATACATTTATTTGTTTCCATATGCCTGTAAACATAGAATGGCAAAGGAGAAAATTTACTGTACTTGCTGACAAACCTGAGGGTGCTGTCTTTATTTTTAAACAAAGACTTTATCTTCCTTGTCCATGGCGGGGAACGTGAGCCCACCAGAACACACAAGCCATTTCCCTGCACTGAGGCCAGAGGTCAGGTCGCCAGCAGCTTACATATCATAAATATTAGAAACAGACTGGTCGATGCTGGCAGACTCAGGCTAAAGTAAGGTTCCAGGAGCAAAGAAATTGCTCTTGGCTATATCCAATGACAGCCAGAGATGACAATTATCAAAATCACTGTTATACTGAAGACAAGAAATCCTACCATCTAGAACTCATTTTCTGGAGCGCAAATCTCTAAAAGTCAATAAAATGATGCAAAAAACCCCCACCTACAATTGCAGCACATAATCATGTATTTCTAACCTTCTCTCCCAGCCAGCTTATGTTTGAAGAAAAGGCAACTTCTTCAGAGCAGAGACCATATTTTACTAATCTATAACACGCTACGCAGAGTCATTCAGCAAGCACCGAGCAACAGCACAGCATGATGATGTGGTCTTGGATCTCACTTACATGTTTTCTTCAACGTCTTCCTCACTGAGTTTCAAACAGACTAAAACTGTAAGTTTTCTGGGATGAGAATTGTTTTTGCTTTTAATCTGGTGAAAGAATTTCAACCTCCTACCTGCCATCAACTCGGCAAGCAAGTGTTCATCGCAGCACGTGCTACTGCCAATGTAAGTTCCCTCGGCAGAGGCGAGTGAGGACTCCTGAGGTTCCTGGGAGATGCATGGATACAATGGCTTTCTGCACTTACCAGTGTGCAACACAAAGCTGAAAAAGAGTTGGCTACTAACAAGCGAAACACCCACTCTGACAAGCAAGATGTTTAAAAGAAAAGTCACAGGTAGCTTTTGGAGGAAACAGGGACAGCTCAAACATTTTCAGTATGTTAAGACTCTGAAAGAAGCCTGTGTCAGGCACTGGTGGCAGACAGACTGTGAACGGCCCCCCCCAGAAGGTGCAGGCTACTGGCTTGGCATGGAGCACTGAGGTTTTATTTCACTAGATGAGCTGGCTAAGGCAGAGGAGGCCAAATCCTCTGCAGTAGAAACATACCCTGCAAAGCTGCAATGAGTGGAGCCACGCAGAATTACACCAGCTGAAGCCTGGACCCTTAGTCTATGAGAATGCAGTGCTAAAAGCAAATCTTTTGGCAAGGCTTCAACAGTTTAGGAGCTGGCTTCGCCTTTATTTAGCTAAAATCTCATTTATTGGGTCTATTTGTTTTTAGACTAACCTCCTTTAAAAAGGCTGACATATAATCCTGTAAAACACTGTCACATGCATTGAGGAAATTGGCAAGGATACTAATTTATTGTCCTCTAGGAAAAAAAAAAAAAAAAGCACTCTTTCTTGATTAATGTATGTTTTTGTATTGTAAGATATTAAAGAATGTTGCTTCACCTGTAATTATAGAGAATAGTTTATTTTGGCAAAGTGCCCTGGCTTCTGGTTGCCAAGTTATGAATAATGCAATGTTCCACATTCTAATTTCCGTGTTCCAAGTTGTGAATTTGGAGCGGGGTGCATGCAAGGGCACACACATGCAAGGCTGAGGTTCTCCGAGTCACGAGCGCCTCTATTTTATACTTGCTTGCACAACTTGTTAATACTGGCATCTGCCTGCCAAATTCAGAGTTTGCTTCTGACTAATTCCATCTTGATGCAAACCAAAAATGTTGTGTCTTTTCTCCCCATAGAAGAATTATTTCTTACACTTGCATGCACCGTCGCAATACCTCTCAGGCTGCACGAAGGCATTCTGAGCCGCATTTAGTTGGGACTTGGGTAAAGATTCTCTAAAGAATTTAATGACAGAAGAATTCATTATACTTTCATATCTCCTCCGCCTCTACAACACTGAACCTGACAATGCCTTTACAGAGGAGGAAGTAAATTCAGGCACTGTCTCTGTCTCTCTCTCTCTCTTTTTTTGGCCCGTGTTTCATGGGGACACATGTGCCCAGCCCCAATCAAAACAGAGACAGATGGCACTGCCGATCATTCAGAATGGAAGGAGCCTCAGAGTCAGCATGTTTAGATGCATTTGTAGGGCTACACAGTATCCGCTGGCCACTGGGACTGATTTAAAAAGGAGGCTAGTGAAAGTCTGACCTTGCGCCAAAATTTAAATGTGCCATTTGAGCAATTATGGTTCTACATGAAAGCTGGGAGAAAGAATGCATGGTCATTCTGATTTCGATTTAGTGACTATGTCCTCCGCTCCAAAGAGAAAATAAATGCAATCCTATTGCTTTACTGAAGCAGCTTTGGTGATAAAGGAAACCATGCTTTAAAGACTGTTCTGCTGCAGCAAGGCTTTGTTGAAGCTGCATTTGTTGAGGTAAAAAAAAAAAAAAAATTCTTCTACACAGAGCTCCTTAATACAAATAACTGTATATCTAATGTGTAAATTTGTCAGTTCACCTTTCAAATGCATCCTTCATCCCGGTGACCATAAGTGTATTCCTAACACATCTGTGAATCTGCATCATGTTTTCTATCTTAACAAAAATCAGGGCCACAAAAGGCAGCAAGTGGCAATGGAAAAATGCAGCTCCTCTCCTCAGTAAGGCAGACAGGTTAGAGGTTCCAGCTTCCTGAGACTTGCTTTGATTCATGAGTAAACATGTTTGGATTACGAGCAAGCTCCAGTATGGTGAGGCAAGTATTTTTACCTATTGGAAGACTTCGGGCAGCTGTAACTCATCATCTTATTGCAGCCTGGAGGTAGCTTGCGATTATTGGTAGCTTTGGCTGGACAAAACTGTAAAAAAGAGTTATAGCAAATTCCTAGGACTGAAAGGACCTCAAAGTTGCCTAAGTTTTGTGTCCAGCCTCTGTGCACAACTACATGCCTTCTACTCCCATGGCCTGAATCCAAACGGCTGAAATAAACAGGAAATATCTATGC
>JAYECN010448578.1:0-20732 GCA_035222435.1 Microcambeva ribeirae | reverse complement strand
TCCTTCTCTTTCTCTCTTTCTCTCTTTCATGGTCAAATACCCTCTGACATGGAGTTTTGCAAGTGAGAATGTGACAGCTACAGTGAACCTATAAACCAGGACAGCAGACTGCCTTTTCTAAAGTGTCTTGTCAATAAGGACATCCAAAAGGTAGCAGAATGTTTTAGCTGCATGGACTAGTGGAACAGAAATGAAAAGCTGCAGGTAATCCTCAGCAAGCCAGCAGCAAGAGAGATGGGCTCTGTGATGGGTGGGGGTAATGCAGTGTTCTCAGGGATCCAGAAATAATAAGCAGTTTTGTATTCACACTGAATACAAAACACCCAGCACTCAGGTAATACTAAGGATCTCTCAAATGTGCAGTTTCATGCACAGGTGCCCACTGCATTTCTAAGAGAGCAGTGGCAGACTCCCTCCTTGTGGGAAACTGCCCTGAACTCGCTATCCTGACATGCCTTTTACCTGAAGATGCTGAACGCTTTAGTAACAGGGATTTTCATAGCTGATGCACGTTTTAAAAGAACAGAGCACTATGTAGAGAAAAGATAATATTTCAGAAACTGCCTAGCTCTTTCCAAAACTGGACCTTGGTCAGTTGTTGGATCCAGTTGCTATTAATGCTATATTTATTCATGTAAAACTCATGTTTACTCACTTTCCCCAGCCTAGATGTTCCTCTAAAATGAGCATGTGGCTCTTAAGTGACTCTTATTTAAAAATAAGGTACTATGTTGTCCTCTGCCATCACAACAGATGACCACTGTGTGCATGTGGACATGTGCATGTGCACAAGCAAATACACCATTTGTTTGGGATGTCCACCATGAGGGACCCTCCTCACAAGCCTGCTGGCTGTGTGTGCTCTCACTCAAGCACAACCAGGGCTAGAGCGCAGCAGTCCCATCTCTTTCTCCCAGCAGTGATTACCCATCACCATTGCCAGGGCCAGCAGTTCTTGAACACATCTGATTGCACCTGCAAGCCAGACTGACCAACACAGCATATTGATGTAGAAGCAAGAAAGTCTCCTGCGCTAATATCAGGTGTTTTCCTCAGCTGTTCTGTGCCTTTCTAATATTGCACTGTTCACACTCTTGCCTCCCTGGGGGTCAAAACATTAAGAATACCACTCTCACTATAATCATTGGGAGTATAAATAGTATATGGGAAATATAAATAGTTAAATGATGGCTATGTTATTTTTTCTCGAGTAAAAAATTGTGAGGAGTGATATTTAAGAGATCCACTTGTATTTTTGCAGGAAGTAGTCATTAAATTAATAATGTTTTATGCCTAATTTACTATCAGGGTAATTATTAAATGTCTGATCTTTTAGGAATTCAAACTGAAAATCAGTATCAATAGTGATAAGGTTCATAGCATTGCTTGTTGCTGGGCACTAAAAAATAAGTACTACGTGTGTTTTTAAGGTTATCACCATCACTAAGGTGTTTTTCCTGCCCTGCACACGTGTACATGTACATACATGTTTGCTCTTGTTGCAAAGTTGAATAAAATAACCAGTCAGGCTCAGACTGGGAATTCCCATAGGATCCCCCTGTGGTGTCTGAAAGCTGGGTATTCAGAGTCACGTCACCGAACACTGTTTTTTCCCCAGCAATTACCTCATCCAAGAGAGCTAAAGAATTTCAAGACCTAATTACAGACTCTCCTTTCTTAAGCTTTTTGAACAGTGATCCTTAAACTGGCTCCATTGTTTCTGCTCAGTGTTGTTTTCCCTTTTCTCCACAATTCCGAGATTAAAACTAACCTCACAAGCACAAAGGCCTTTCTCTTCTGAGTCAGACAAAAGCAGCACAGAGCAGTTCTTTCCAGAGCCTCTACGATGTTACGTGACAAAGCTCTCCACTGGCCTCGGAGGAAGGAAAAAAAGTCCAGAGCAATCTTTGGAACTGCACAGGGAAGCAATCTTTAAAAGTGAAAAAGAAGACAAAGAAATCACCTAAAAGAATATCCCTGTCTGTCCTGGGACAGTAAATCCTGCATCTAGTGAGACATGTCTCAAGCATCAGACTTCTCACTCCGATACTCCACGTGGAGGGCAGCTTATTTAAAGCCAGATTCTTCTTCTCACACTCCTCCCTGGAAGCGCTTTAGGATGGAGGGGTAACAGCCCATGTGACAGTGTGAGGCCACCTCTTACCAAAGGGAACCTGCTAAGGATTTGTGAGACGGCATCTCCTTGGGATAGAGTGTGAAAGGAATGGGAATGTGTAGGAGACACGCAGAGACCTCCCGTTGTCACAGGAGGAGCCCAAGGAGAGCCAGGGCCTGGCTCTGGCTTAAAGGCTCTGGTCTTTTCCGACTTCTCTGTGGCCAAACCTGGGCACAGAAGGGAAGAGGGACCCTCAGAGGATGGGATAATCTCCCTGTTGCTTCGGTTGGACCAGAGGAATCCAAAGTCTGAATAACAGTCAGCCCTGTTAAGAATTTTCTCTGCTGTATCTGAAGCGACAGCAATCCCCTCTAGGACTCTCCAGGAGAGTGGAGTTGGGCCCTGCACCACCCTGCCTTTTTCTGCAATGACAACCTTTTCTCCTGGGGCCATTTGCTAGAGTTTCCCATAGAGTTATGGTTGCGATACAGAGGAGTGAAGGGAAATGGTCTAACCCCCCAATAAACTGTTCCTTATGCTTCCTTTGAGACAAAATCACTCTGCAACAAGGAAGCATCAGTGGGAAGTGAAGAACACTTTTTGTATGGTCCATTATCCTTTCACTCCCCCGTTTACTCCTATATATAAATATACATGATTTATATGCAAGGTGACTTGCTGGTTTGTTTCCTTGTGGTTAAACCTGAATATAATTTTTGGTGTTTTTAAAGGAATTCTTTAAAGGAAGGTGAGAAAATAACACATAATGAGAAATGGCTGACTTTTCAGCCATCTTTTAAAAGTTTTTTATGATATGTAAAAGGTGATATACTAAAACCACCTTGCTGTTGATCTGCAGAACATCTTTTCTGCAGTATCTGGCAGGTTGACAAAATTCTTGTGGAGGCTTTTGAACAGCTTCCTCTTTGGTAGACATATCCATCTGCCTGTTTGCAGTCTTATTGCTGACAGCATTAGATTTGTGAGAAAGATAATTAAGAACCAGAACACTCTTGGTCAAACAAATGTCTCTTTTTCATAAATTGTACCACCTCTTTTAGGTAGGTCTTCACTCTGATTAATGCTTTGCTACTTCAAAATGGTTGGGATGATGTTACCTCAGGAAAAAAATGTTATTTTGAAAGTAAGTTCATACAACGATGCAACCTCCGTGAACAGTCAGTAAACGAGAATCTCTCTTCAAAGCACACAAAAAAATACTTTGCAGTGGTATCAAAAAATGCTGACTTCTACAAAGACAGGCAGCCTGGAGAGGCAGTAACCAGACCTCTTGGCAGGTATGTAGTTCACGCAGGTGCTGGCCCATGCTTTCTGGTGTGTGAGGCAGTTGTGTGCTGTGCTTTAGTTGCACATACCTGTGTGCAGTCACTGTCCTTGTATGTTTAACTGAAACATAGATCTTTAATCCAGAGCTTGCTGAGGCCTCTGGGAACCTTTCCAGTTATTTAATGAGTTTTGGCATAGCCCATAGAGTAATAAGCTCTGTTTTCAGTGAGTGAGTGATTTGCTGGATTAGGCTCTTAGACACTGTGGGCCAAAGAGAGCTGTGATTCCAATGGGCACAATTGTAAAATCAAGTTGATGAAACCACACAGTCTCTAGCAGTGATTTGTATTGTCATAATCCTTCTTCTTTTGTGTGTGTTAAATTTGGTAGGGATATTTAGTACAAGTTTTGACTAGTGTAAGATTTATGATGTTCTTAATTACCCATTTCCTTCCTAAGTTTCATCAACTTTCATTTCATTCAGAAGGAAATTGTTATTTTCTACACTCTCAGAATTTAATGATTGTAGGTAAAGAGGCTTTATTTTGAGGAGTTAGTGCCAGAAATTATATAGTAATAAACTCAGAACTGGCTTTAATAAACCATATCTGTGTATATATATGTGCATGCATATCATGCACCATGAGCACATACGCATGCGTACATATTTATGTTAAAGAAGAGTTAACTTGTCATAGCAAATAATGTTGAAATTTCAGTATATACAAATGGTTCAGTAAGTTTGCATCTGAGACTCAAGGCAAATGGCATTTTTATGTAGTTGCTGGGGTGTGGTGTGGGTTGAGGAAGCTTCAAAAGAGCAGTGTAAACATTTGCTGGAGACATTTGTATTGAAATAAAACAAAGGTCTTACCTTTGTATGGGATTTATAAGGTAACGGCTGGCAGAAGAAACTATAAACCCCCACTTTTTACGTATACCAGGAATGATGGGATTGGTGTTATTCATTAAAGAGACAAGTCGTTTAACTCTTAGTTGTTACAGTATGGAGGGATGAACCCTTGTGAAGCCAAGGACTTTTAGGATTTTGTAAAGACCAATCCCCTAGACATGGATTCTATATTTTGCCTGTATTCGAGAGAGAAATTACTTGAAGTTTCTAATTTTGTGATACAACCCACTCTTCCCTCCCTTCTGCCGTTGGCTTTTTCTGAGATGATGAGAGCCAGAAATGTAAATAGTAATAAAAGGCTTATATTTAGATGTTTCGTAACTGTAGACCTTTAAAGTGCAGAACCTGAGAGACCGCAGCAGGAGTCGTGTTGGCTGGATTAAATGATAAAAGGGGAAATGCATTTCTGAGCCTTGCCTTCTATTAAGGCAGGTTGCTGTGTTTGTGTCTTGTACATCACTAATTACGCGGCAGTGTTTAACAAACAGTCAGTAATTCACTTAATAACAGCCACGCTGTGGAGGAGAAGCCTCCCCCGAAAGAGCAAGCTTTTTCTAGGCATTCTCTATAACAAACAGAAGAGTTGCCGTTACGTTAGGCCACTTTAGAAACCTTTCAGGCATCAAATGTTTCTCCAAATCAGTTTCTCATTGCCAATGGCATGCCTGAGCTGGAGACTAGGTGGGTGGAACTCTGCATTAATTGCTCTAATCTAAGATATGCTGACATTTTAAAAAAACCATTATACCAACAACCCATACTTGTTCATGATAGCAAATCATTGCTAAAATCCAGTTTGCACAGGAAAAAGAAAGTCAGTAAGTGAATTTATGTACTGCCGTAGTCACATCTGTGAAAATAACGAAGTCAAGTGTAGACAGGGCCCTGGGAAAAGCAGCAGAGACTTCTCCTTCTGCTGCCATTTTAACCTAAATCCATATTTTTCTAACCATACAACCACCGCACAGGAGACCAGAGCAAGATAGCTCTTAAACTGGAGTGTTTTGCAAGAGAGGTGGAGCAGCACTTTGTGTTTCCGTGGCTGCTGGGCATTGCTCGCCCCTAGTCTCGCGGTGCGTGGCCGGCCTCCCTCGTGGGCGCAGTCGCCGCGGAGGGGAAGATGCAGCTGTGCAGGGCGAAGCGGCACACGGAGTCCTTGCTGCTGCGCAGAAGGGTCTGCCTTCCTCAGCCGCGGCCGCGGGGTGGGACGGGCGCAGAGGGAGGGACGTGGCCCAAGGGCTCCCTGCCTCTGTTTTGCCCCAGAAGCCTGATGTGCCACTGTGCTATAACTGGTAAAATTCATCAGCAATGCAAAGAAACCCTTCCCTAAAATCAGCTCAGGTGACACAACCCCTGTCCTCTGCCCTCTCCCTCTGTGCTCACAACCAGGTTTGTTTCAAATTGTTTATTTATTTATTCATTCATTTTATTCAAAAATGTTTTGTGCTTTAAAGAAAAGCTAATAAAAGCGGAGTCAAAAAATCTTCCAAAATAAATGATGTGTTTTAGCTCAAGTAAATCTGTCTATCCTCAGAGCAGAAGTGATATGACAGAAATTACAGCACACTCTTGCACATGAACGTACAGTCATTGCTCCTCAGAGGGATCCTGATGTATTACAGTGTCAGGATTAGGATATTGAATCTTACAGCATCAATCTATTATTCATGCTGAATAATCTGTGGTGGCTCTGTTGGGACCCTTAAAACGATAAAGTCTGTTTTTCCCAGTCGCTCCTCCTGCACTTCAGGGTTCTAGAGGCAGTAGAAGAGACGACACCCAGCCTATGTCCTGGATTAAGATGGACAGTGTCCTTTTTTTTACTTTCCAGCTGCGCGTGCAGCAAACATGATAGATGTACAAACTGTTGCATGGACACAAAGTCTTCACACCCCTGCTCACATTTTTACAATACAGTTCAGAAGATCCCTGTGCTGAAGTATTGAGTATGGTTCTGTTGTGCTTCAGAGCTCATTCCATTGCTCTGTGTTCATATGTACTTTAAAGCATTGACACTGTAAAGGAGACTTAAGGCAAATGAAAATTCAGGCCATCGTATTTCAAAGGCATATGCACCCGTATCTACACTTACCTTTGGATCTGGAAGAGACCAAGCTGTAATTTGAAACAGAAATAACACTATCAGCTTCAAAATCAGAGTTTCACCTAGGGCCCTTCCCTGCCTCCCTCCTCTCCCCGCAGTTAAAGTTCAACCATTTCATTTGTAAATGCAGCTCTGTGATACAATCAGAAGCAGAAATGCAGAGGTGCCATTAGCTCAGTCAGGCAAACAAGCTGCTCTGGCTCCATCATAAAACAACCCTGACTGTAATGTTAACTTCTGCCATTAGGGTAAAGTATCCCTCTGCCACCTGTGCGGCATCCCCTCCTTATTCCCTGCTGTCTTCCCCTGAGGGGTATCAGTACTCCGTTCAGTCCTGCTGTGTTTTTCCCCACTGTTTTTGGTTTGCAGGGAGGGCTTCCTTCAGTCTCCGTCTTCTTGGGTTGTCCCAGGGCCTGCTGGTGTCTCCTCTGCCCGGCGAGGGGTTCGCCAGCACCCCAGGTCCTGACGGGGAGCGAGTTCCTGAGAGGTCCCGTGAAGCTCCTCCTTTCTGCCTGTGTTGTTTCTCCTATGGGACATTTGGCTTTGCCATGGTTCAGGAAATGTGTATTGGTAGTATTTCCTTTTTCATAGATCACCGAATTTGGGATTTTGTATATGTTCTATTTTTTAAAATCTGAGGGAAGCTAAAAAGTAGAATCAGGTTAATATGTAGTCAGCACTCATTCTTATGTGAAGCGTGTATTAGCACGTGCTCTTCATGGGAAGAGCAATTGGATTTTTAATACACATTTTTGTCCCTCAAATTTCCTGTACAATGTCCTGCTTGAGAAGGAATGAATGATAGATCATATAACAGCTTTCTTTGCACTAAAATCATCCTTGGTTGACTGGCTGCTCTGCGTCCCGCAGTAGTGTGGTAGTTAGGCATGAGGTAGCTAGTAGCTATCAATGGACCCAAGTGGGTGTAGAAGGAAACCGCAAGACAAGTTGCTGAGTAGAAGACAGGCAGTGGTTCTAGCACACCAGGAGCCAGGTCATTGCCAGGTTATATGGAGGCCACAGGACGAAGGGGATTTTTGGGAAATGGGTAGCTTTATAACTGTGTGAAGAACCCTGTTCTGGTTTGAAAATGCGTTTTTGAAATTGAAGAAAGACTGTGGAGGATCTTTTAAAGTGAAACTCAAGAAATGTCTGTTGAAGGGACTGAGGAAGGGGGACTGCTGATGAGAGAGAAGTTTTCAAAGCGGTGTGGTAAAAGAGTGATCTCTGCACCACTTTTTGGGATAGATGGGAGCGCAGCAGAGAGAGATTTGTCAAAGCCAGGCAGTGATGGTGCCCACACTGAAAAGTGAAATACAGAGACCCTTCTCTAGTTTCCTAGCTATGGGGGTGGAAAGGCCATATCTTAAAAGAGACTGTACTGAAAAAAAATCAATAAGATTTAAAAGTAATCTAGCTATGAGTAAGGAAAAACTTGTGTTGTGGAGCTGAGTGCTTTTCTGTATGATCAAAGAAAAAAACAGTGTTTATAAAAAAAGGATAGGAGTTTTGTTTGGTCATACTGAATTTTAATTATGAGATGTCAGAAGAACAAGTCCGAGAAAAGCATGTCTAGAAAGACAGTGCAAAGTTGTTTGCTTTGACTATATTAACAATTAATACAAGTGTACAGAGTAGGTTTGTAGGGTGGAACAGTCAGAGTTGACATCCACATGAGACACATTTTACCTCAGATCATCCCTACTCAGTTCCCAGAGACTGAGCAAGCATTAGCAGCTGGACCACGAGATGTGTGCCCGGGACACATCTTCTGGTCTTACTCTTCCTAAAAGAAACCAGCTTGGGCTCTCTGAAACAGCTCTGTGGTGCCCATCAAAGTACAGTGAGTTGAGGCCGGCAAGGGATTTACCTCAAACCCAAACTCCTGATCCAAACTAAAACATTAGCATTGATACACAGTAGAACTTTGCCTTCTTGACCCAACATGATACCAGTTTTTCTTGTATCTGCTTTTTATGTTTCCCATTAAGTACCATGTATTTCCAGAAGTTTAACAGTTTATTTGCACCATGTATTTAAAGCAATCTCTCTGGTAAACAGATTTTCATCACGGTGAATTGCCTGAGCACAGATTTCTCCTCGCAGAAAGGAGTCAAGGGGCTTCCTTTGATGATTCAGATAGATACATACAGCTACAACAACCGCAGCAATAAACCCATCCACCGAGCCTACTGCCAGATCAAAGTTTTTTGTGACAAGGTAAGTGGAAAGCAGAATTACAGTGGAGAGAGGAGAGATATTGTTAGACAGTTTATTAGTATTGCTGTATTTTAGACCTAGTTAAAAGTTGTTTCTTTTCCCAAAGGATAATCCTTCATGGTAAAATTTGGATGAACTATATTATAAATCAAACAAGTTATCACCAAATTATTTTACTATTTTGCAGCCTCTTGGACCCCTATTCTTCAGTTTAATTGCAATAGTTGGACTGCATTAGGGCAGCGTGATACAGGTCATGGTATAGGAAATTGTCATAATGTAAGGGTCTCTGGGAAGTCAGTGCTGACCATAGGGTCATGCAGGTGGCTTGTCTGATGATCTCTCTTATGGTTATAGCAAGAGGATAGGGAATATGTAAGCTTTCAGGAAGCTTTTTCTTTTCTTTATTTTCCCTGCTTGGTTGCAAACAGTTATTTTGGAAGCTTCAGTGAGAGCTTTCTGCAAAAATTCATTAAGTATTCACATTTTGTGGTTCAGCAACATTTTTTTTTCTTTTCTATTACTCCTTCTTTTGCAAAATTTCATCTTTTTGGTCCTTTCACAGTGGTTTTACCCACTTTATGGGAACTGGTATTCTTCAGCTTCTTCTTTGGCTGTATTCCTCAGCTTCAAAACAGACCACAGCTTAAATGAGTCTGACAATGTCATAACCATCTGCAAGTACCACCAAGTAGAAACAATCGCTCAAAAATTTTGTCTCAGTGATGATTATGAAGTGATACCACTCTTCATTTATACTTTACAACTGCCAGCCAATGAACTTTATCCCTCTGGGAAAGATTTTCTGAAGCAGAGCAGATGCTTACATTCTAGTCAAGATTCAAGAATTGGGGAGCCTGTGTGTGTTTAAGTGGCTATGAAAGTTATCCAAATTAGTTTAACCATCTTACAGATGGGAACAGAAAGGCAAAGGCCATGCCCCAGGCAATACATAGCATTAACTTCTAAAGAAAGGGTAAGAGTTCAACTGTTCCAGGTCTCTTGCTGCTGCTCCTTCCCCTTTTTCAGTTAATTCCCTTATTGCTGTCTTGACGACAGGATCTTGATGGCTAATCATTTATATTATTGGAGGAAAAGTTTTGAAAATAACGAAGAAAAATGTATGCATTGAGGTCTTCCTGCAACCGAAGTGTTATGTTTTTAATTGTAGCTTTGAATGTCAAATATTTACAGAGTTTTGAAGCTCTGGTTAAGTTGCTAATTTGGTATCAAGTAACAAGATGTTTTCACCTACCGGTTATGGAAGAGCAATTGGAAAAATATGAATCATTAAAAAAAAAAAAAAGGGGAAAGAAATTCAGAGCACGAACTCATCCAGGATGACCATAAGACACAACTGCTAGAGATTTTGACTAATACATGTTCATTGTCTCTATTGACTTAACTGATATTTCAAATTTGCTGAATAGGAAGCAGGAAATGAGTGTTGAGACTTTTAATCAAAACTGTCTCAGAGCAGAAGAGAAAGATCACAAGGGTGAAGTGTTAAGAACATCAAAACTATATTGAAAGTGGGAACTGGAGGACTCAAGGGGATTGGTAATGGGATATGCAGATGTATAATACAAAGTACGCACACATGCACACAGTGCTTTCTAACTTGGTGCAGTGCTGAAAAAGAGTGAAAATTATCTCAGTCAATTCACGTCACAGTTTGTGCTGGTTGACACTGTTGAAGGAGCCCGAGGCCCGATGCTCTGCTCAGCTGTGTGCCTCCCTACTGACCTCGGGTAGTCACAGTGCCCTAGGGTGTAATTAAATGTTTGGAGGTGCAAAGCTGAGGTACGAACCGAGCGCCATGGCCGCATTCCTGCCTGCATGGGAGCCGGCCCGTGTGCGCAGCGGCCCCGGCTCGTGGATTTACTGCGCCCATTGCAGCGAGGCCTCGCTGCTCGGGGTGCTCTATCCCACCTCCTGAAACAGCTGGAGGAATTCACAGGGCTCCCGGGGAGAGAGCTGCAGGGCAAGTATCCTTATCCTTTGCCAAGCGGCCAAAAATACCGGGGGCACTGGTCGACAGGGTGCTAAAAGGAGGGTCCCTAGCTCCGTTTCCCTTCCAAGTCCGTCATTCTCCCTCTAGTGACAAAGATAGGACTTACTGCCCATGCGGTAAAGGCCCTCTGGTTCTTGCCTTACTCTCTGTCACACTTACCTAAAAAAGTATTATGGGCTGTTTTAAAAAAGAACAAACATCTAATCATTTTTACATGTTTTAGATGTATACATTACATCATTGTGCCGCAGTCCAACAGCTGTAAAGAGAAAATCATGGGGAAAGTGTCTGATTTGTTTTAATCTTGGATGCTTATCTAAGTTTCAAACACGGAAGAAAGAATGTTTCTGTGTCTGATACTATCATTATAAATGGTCTTTCTGCAGTGATGGTGCCTCTTTAGGTCTAGTGTTTATGTAATAACTTGGTTAAATTACAGGTACATGTATCTAATTTTTAAGAAAAGCACCTGATTAATGTCCTTTGGCTGAAAGACAACATAACTGCTATGAAAGAGCATCCTTGAAGAGCTAAATCTGCATTTAGCAGTTTTGTCAGTATCTGTTCAGGCGGCTACTTGCATTCACTATTCTTTTGCATATAAATTAGAGAGCATCGCAGGCTCAGATCAAACATGTGCTTTATGCAGCATGAGTGAGTGGAGGTAAAGGCTGCAACGGTTGCAATTGCTAGTTTGCTCCTGATTCATTCTCCAGTCTTTGGTCCATGTTTCTTTTCCAGTAGGCAGTCTTCAGATCAACCGTTGTGGTGCTCATCCTGTTTTCTCAGTGCTAATTCTCTCTGTAGTCTTTTTATCACGTGTGGATCACTTATACTGTTTTATCATAAGAGAATATTATTTTTATTCCTTATATAGGTTGTCAGGGAAACTTGCTACTGGGCCTATTTATATTTATATGTTGCAAAATACTTTAAACACTGAGTATGGAAGAACTGGAGACATTTTCATTTTCTGTATGTGATTAGATTTACTAAAAAGAAGCAGCAGCATTTGACTTGGCAAATACCATGACATCGTTCTTCCAAATCAAATAAATTAATCCTGTTTTCTTTACTCAGGAAAAAATGCCTGTTGTTTTGAATATATGCAGTTCCTGACCTCTAGTCTTCAATATGGATAGTAATAGTGAAAATAGATCATTACAGGATGTGGAGCATATTTAATTGCGAACCAGTCTTCAGCTTTAGAGAGAAGAAAGCTGCAGTCTGTAGGCCTGTCTTGTCAAACGTGAAATCCTTCGGGCTTGATCTGGAAAAAGGCATTCGCGTGGGCCTCGTAGCCATGGTGGTCCTTACCGGGGTAAGGGCTTGGCTGCGCTGGGGCTGGCCTGCTTCACGCCGTGCACGGCCCCGGGCGGATTTCGGCCTTGCAGAACAAGCATGTCCTGGACCAGGTGAAGTTCGCGGCCGGCGTTTTGTTCCTGCACGGCGGAGCCGCGGGGCCGCTCGCCGGCGCGAGGGCGCTGCCGCCGGGAGCTGCCGCAGCTGCCTGTGGCGCCGGGGGGGCTCCGTGCTCACGATCGCCTGCATCCCCCGTGACGTGGTGATCTCGGTTCAAGGAGACAACGCTGTGGCACCTTCCTACTTACAGAGATTATCAAAGGAAGGCAGCAAAACATGCCTTCTGCATGAAGGCCCCGTCCCTCTCGGCTCTTGCTTTCCTGAGGGGAAACTCAGGCTCCTGGCCGTGCACAGAAATCCTCTGCACGTTCAGCTGCCTACCTGAGCGTCATGAAAGCTGCAAGGCAGAGAGGGAGGGCTGCGCCGCAGGGCAGGGGCGCCGCCGCGCAGCGCCGTGCCCCGGGCACGCGCCCGCCTCGTGGCGGGGCAGCGAGGCGAAGCTCTGCTCTCTGTCTAGGAACGGGAGGCCTTCAGAAATGTGCCCACAGAGGGGCCGGTTTCGGTACTCAAGGACGTAACTGAATCTCCCGGAACTCAGGCATCTCCTGGGGTTGAGGCCAGTGTGAAGTGGCTTGCGAAGGCAACGTTTCTACTAGGCACCTTGGTCCTAGCAGATACCGCCTTAAAGAGATGGTTTTTCCTCCACCTGTTTCAACCTCTGGGAAGCCATTGATAGGTAACAACCAGGAGTCCATCTTTCCTTGCATTTTTTTCAAACTCAGATCACTGGCTCATAGGGGAGCTTTGCTGACATGAATGGATATTTCTGACTTTGCTTCCCCCCTCCCCATTTTCTTTTAAAGAAGCTTCTAAATTTAAGTCGGAAAAAAATCTTTAATTTGCACATGCTGTCTGTCTGTGAGGACAGGGATCTTTAATACACTTCACAATGTGATTATATTCATATTTAAAAAGTAAATTAGAACTTCAAAGGAGGTGTTGCTGCTTTTTATGTCAGTAACAAGTTTTATTTTCTAAACTTGTTGGGCATATATTTACATAACAGAAGCTTGCAACTTCCCAGGAGTTCCTGGGGTCTAACTGGGCAGTGCTCCATTTCTTTCAAGTTTCTCGGGGACTTCTCCCTGTTTGAAATGCCTGTTTCTGTAGGAGCCCCTGCGCTGTTGGCAAGTTAACGCAGCCTTGTGGCACTGGAAGATCTCAAAGGCCTTTGCAAAGCTGGCTGCTACGGGGCAGCCGCACGCAGAGGCAGGTGGGTGGAGGCGAGGTTAGGAAGCGCTCGGCGTGGGCTTGACGCAAGCCGAGGGCAGAGGCGCGGGGCTCTGCCCGGCGCGCAGCGTGGGCAGCGCGGGCTGCGGGGCTGCCGCCGGCCACGCCAGCGGCAGCTCCCGCGTCCTGCCGGGCCACCGCTGCGCTCCGCGGGTGCCAGCGCGGCGCGCGGAGCCGTGCAGCTTGGCATGCGCGCCTGGCTGGCGTCCCGCATGCCCACGCTTCCGTGGCGGATTTCAGGATATTGGGCTCGCCCGTGATTTGGCATTTCCAGGGTGGCTGGTGCTGCAGTTCCAGGCACTGCAGGGGCCGATGCTCACGCACTTCCTCATAGGGTAATGCCTGTGCCTTGTATTTTTTTTTTCCATCAGGGAGCAGAAAGGAAAATCCGGGATGAAGAGAGGAAGCAAAACAGGAAGAAAGGCAAAGGCCAGGCATCTCAGGCCCCATGTAGTAACTGTGAGTAAGACAAGCCCTTCTTGTCTGGGCTAAGTCTGCTTAATATGTCTCATGTCATAACTGAGTAACTTTGTGGTCTTCCCAACAGCTGAAGGGAAGCTGAGTGCTCTCCCTCTGCAAAAAAAGAGCGATATCACCTTCTTTAAAACAATGACTGACCTGGATTCCCAGCCAGTTCTTTTCATTCCAGACGTTCATTTTGGAAACCTGCAAAGAACTGGACAGGTAGGAAATAGTAATAATGAGATGAGCAGGTGTCCACCTGCAGCTCGGGTGCAGGTTTTGAGTCACGTTTTACGTGGTGACTATTTCAGCTATCAGTTTTGGTAAATGTAGCTCATGACTAGCCCGGCATTGAGTGCACAAAGACATTAGCAAAGACCTAGCAGAGAAATACCTTTCTTACTTCTGGACATGAAAAAGGCATTTATAGTTCATTAATAACAGGCTGCTTTGTGTTTTGTTTTGATTTTGTCATTCTTCTGCTAAGAAGAAAGAATGGAACAAATAATCAAGATTTTTGAAATAGAAGATTGATTTGTGCCTGACAAAAATCTTTTTATTTGAAAATACTCCTTGACTTGATGAAATAAAGTGCCACCTTGTGGTAGAAGAGGTCCCCTTCCCTGTGGTGGTTGGAAAAAAGGACCAGTCTTAAACGTATAATGAGGTCTAGCTCATTATAAATGTAAAAACTGCTACATATTTCTGTAGGCATCATCTAGAGATCTGGTAATTCATTAGAAGAATATATTTGGACTCCAAAATATAGTAGAGGAAATAAAGATCTACCATGTTACTTCTAATGGTCAGTAGTGACATACTGTTGAAGTCATGGAGTCATTATTACCGGTGACGAAGTCTTTGCTGACTTGACTTTGAAGTCAGTACTTTATTGCTTACAGGGAACTTCAGATCTGAATTTAGCATCAGTTCTGACATTTTTTTTATATGAACTTGCTATTTATTATGCTTTCAGGGAGAAGAGTGAGATATTTGTGTGTATGTTTATAAAGACAGGTTATGGATGATCAAATTTTATATGCATCTTCCTATAAAATAGAAAAGTAATGAAGATGAAGTGATACTAAGTTTGAATTGTCATTATTTTAAAGCATTGTGGTAGAGCAAAGCAGAAAGACTGCAGACGTTGCAATCACAGTTGTCACTGACTTATTCTCCAAAATTGGAAAGACTCCCACTCACATATCAGTGCTGGGTACCTTCTGTCCTCATGACTTTCAAATCAGAATGTGGGTTTGTCTCAAAACAGAAGAAGGTGGAAGCATATACTAGTACATGGAATCCTGTAAATGTTTTGCTCTTAGCTCTTACACCATGTTCAGTCCTGACTCTTAATTCTATGTAGGTTGCAACATAACATTTGTGTTACCCTGAACTTTTCAGTTGTGTTTGGTATTTCTTAATAGAAAAATGGTTTATTATGACAGTGCTGTGCAGCTACTTTCAGTGCCTGGACTTGGAATTGTAGAATTCAGATTGGCAAATACACCTCTGAACTATTTTCCTCATATGGATTCAGAGTTTAAAGGCCTCTCTGACTAAGCATTGAGGGTCCCAGTGAATGCCAAATTCACTGAATTTTGCCAGTGTGAGTCTGGAAATTTGTCCGTGTCCATGGCATGTTGTGGGGAATTTGACATACTGTTTTGTAAATCCACAATGGACTGTGTTTTTTTACCTCTGCTGCAAATATTAGCCACATTATCTGCTGTTGTAAATTTGGTTTCAGTGAATGTGAATTACGCTGATTTACAGTGAGTAAGGACCTGGACTTACACATCTAGCTATCCAGAACATGTGCAAAATATCATCTGTATATTATCTGTACTATTAGTGATTGGATTTCCATTAGGCTTGTAGTTTAATATTGGCCTTTCTGGTTTAATTAGGTTTTTCAAACAGCATTAAATACATATAAAAGCTTGTGAGTGTTGTGGCTTAAGTCATATTAAGGATAATTTAGGTGAAAAGTGATCTGATTTACAGGATTGTGAAATAATTGAAAAAATGCTATAAAGCAGAGGAGAGGACAGTGTCTGTCAAAATGCTTTGATGTGTTTCCATTAGGCAATATTCAACAGCAATTTTTCTAAGCTGCGCTTTCTCCAGATCACCATTAGAAATATGGATGTTTTGCTTTATAGAAGGAAAGGATCTTTTAATAGATGAATAGATGATGCAAACTTGTTGTTGTCTTTTCTCCCTTTTGAAGTTACCCTGTTCAGCAGGTGTCTGAGCTCTGGGAATAATTTATTTTTTCTACTTTTCTAGGTTTACTATAATACAGATGATGAGAGAGAAGGGTAAGATATTTATTGTTGAACAAATTTTACAGTTAGCAGTCCAAAACCTTAGAAAACAGGCTCAAAACCCCCAAATAAAATTGATTACTTTCTCTCTCTCCCTTCATATTCTTCTGTGTAGCTGCATAGCATGTAGAATGGGTAGAAGTTTCTTTTATGTTAACTTTTTTTTTTCCTGCGTGTGAACTGGCTTTTTATAATCTCTTTTTATTTGTACTTTTCCAAGTAAAACAGTTCAGTACAGGGGCAAGATAATAAAGCAACTTTTATATAAATGTTGGCAAATCAGTTCAAAAACGATCTGTCCAGGAGCTGTTCCGTAAAGCACTGAAATCTGGCAGCTGTTCAGTAGCACACGCGCAGATACCTGTGTATATATGTATATGTGTGTCTGTGACCTGCTCCGCGGCGCTGCAGAGGCGTGGGGGGGTGCCGAGGCTGCGGTGGCAGCAGCCTGGGGACAGCAGCTCCCTGGTACTGCGTGTCCCGGTGCCCAGCTGGTCTTGGCCCCGTTTGCTGCCCCCTCTGAGCTCGCAGGCTTGCAAGGTCTTGGCCATTTCAGAAATCCTGCCAGCATTTCTGGAGGCTGTCTCCTTGAGCTAGGGTGGTGAAGGTGAATCCATGTGGATGTGTGGGTTTGCCTCCGTGCTTAGCTGTTACTTCTCTTCCTTCTTCCATAAACGTTTAAGGAGTTACAAGCCTTTGAGTTTTCCAACTCATGCAACTTAGGGATGGGTTTTCCTGTCACCTGTCCCTGTCAGTCAGTCTAGGCAATTTGAGAGGATTGGAGAGTTCAGATAAGCATCAAGAGCTAAATCCTTGCAGTTTCAGATCTGTTGTTACTTGACTTGAGTAGCTGGTGGGGTTTTTGCCAGAGTACAAAATGGGTCACATCTGTTGCTGATGTCTCCTGTCTTGTCAGGAGGCACCTTTGCCCAGACACGGTTTGTGTGGTGTGTTTTCTAGTAGCAGTGTCCTGGTCAAAAGGATGTTCCGGCCTGTGGAGGAGGAGTTTGGACCATCCCCTTTGAAGCAGATGAAAGAAGAAGGTCTGAAAAGAGGTAAGAGTCAATTCTCAGGAGTTAAAAATAACGCTCTGGGATTCATGGCCTCAATCAGCGAAGGGTAGGGTTGGCTCAGACCAAGTTGGTTGCTTGATGCTAGTGCAGCTGTGGAGTAAGATGTAGATGCAAGAATTATTGGCATAATACCTGTCAATATAAGAGAAAACATTTTATCAAATGCTAGTAGTAATAACTTTAGAGCAGCCAATAAAGAGAAAACAGCTTGTACACTCTCTCAAGAAGGGATGAATAAACAAGTTTGTATAAAATATAAAAAAAGATAGAAAATACAAATACAAAGAGATTGTATTTGGGGGTCAAATACAGAGACCGAGCACAGACAAGCGCCAACTACAGAGTGAGGTGAATCTGAATAACATCTCACAACTTTCCTACCCAATGAGAAAGTTAAGGCATGGTCAGATATCTTCCAGCAGACCTAACTGAAGTGTTTAAGAATTTTTTTCCCTTAGCTGTTACTGCCCTAAGTGACATTACCACACTCACATTTCATATTCTGTACGAGGTGACCTGCTGTTTACCAGTCTGCTACAATGTAGGTTAACTCGAATAGCATTCAAGCAGTGATTTAGGTAAAGTATCAAACTTTGCAGTCAGGGTATGGATGAACATATGGTGGTTTGGTCCCCCCTCTGCTTTGCATACAGTCACTTCCCATGTAGTACAGGAGCAGTGACATTTAGGTGATCACTTCTTGCACTACTTCAGTTAGACACTCTGGAGAGTATTTGTCATTTCTTCAATCTCAGCAGTTCTGTCATGTAAGTTTATTGGAGACTCCAGAGGAATGAAAAGCTTATATAACTCAGCCTGGGAGATGTTTTGAGGTTCACTCACCAGTTTGTGAGACAGCAAAGCAACGAGCCACAGAGGTGAGCTCAGCTGTTCTCAGCTAGGCCACTTTTAAGACTCCTTTGAGCTTCGTAGGAACAAGCCATTATCCTGCACTTGCAGAGTTTCTTTGTTGGTTAGAATGGTGCCCATGAGCCATGCAAGGTATACCAAGCATGGAGGCATATATCTCCTTGGAATAAATGTTGACATAATCGTTTAATTTAATGTTCAGCTAATTACTTAAGGTCAGCACTGGCCATAGGTTACATCTGGTTGTCCCAATGCCCTGACCAAATTCACCTCCCTCTACCAGAAGGAGACAGCCACAACAGCTGTGTAAAGAACCTTCTCCTCCTGCACTTTCCCAGCTGGAAGCAGGGAGAGCTGCCTGCAAGGAGAGATCAGTTTGCTTTGATTATTCCTCTCCTTTGCTGTGCTAAATTGTTTTAATATCATCCAGGAATTGCAACCATTTCAAGGGGGGAAGATTTGAAAGAAAAAGTCTTTTTCGACTGGTGACAAAACTATGTTAAGAAATTAAATCCAGCAGAGGTATGGATGGAATCAGGGAATCTGGAGGATGCTTTTACATCCCCTTCCTGTTCAGTGCTTCTCGCGATGTGGACTGTGCTGGCAGGCAGCCAAGGCCCTTCCCGTTTGGCCTTTGTTCTGCTGAACTTCCTGCCGTCAGGAGACCCACATCTGGGAATGTCCTAATGGAGGGTAGCTCAACTGAAGCTACCTCTTTGACCATCTTTGCCACAGAAGTCACCAGATAATTAAATGTTCTGCTATTTTTACCAGGCTGAGCTGTGCTAAAAGCCCTTTTTAGTTTTTTTTCTCCCAGAATTATTTGGTACAGCAGACTTAATAACTCAAGAGGGCTGATAAAGATGGGGCACTGGTATAATATGTAAGACAGAACATATCTTGTATATGAAAACGTGTTTTAAGGGGAAGGTAACCCAAAGATATCAAGAACTGAAGTGCATGGTGTTGACCTGTGCAGTTTCATCTCTGCTTGTTGGATCTAGTTGTAATACTGTTCAATGGAAGTGAAAATATTAATGGGCCACCCTCAAGAGAGCAGATCTGAAGGAGATTGCAAACCATGAGTAAAACAAAGTTCATGTTCTCACAGAGCCTGCTGCGTCCTTTTGAATTTGTCTTTCATCTCCTTGAGCTCTAAGGGAGATACAAGTGCCCGACACAGAAATGTAAAGTATGTTAAGCTGTACCAGCTGTGCAGCACAGCTAGTTGCTTGGTTAGATTTGTGGCCTTTTCCTGTTTTGAGTTCTTGCTGATAGTTTTCAAATCACTTTTCCTTTCAGATTTCACTGGCGTTTCCCATTAATTCTAAGTCTAGCATCTGTGTTACAGACCAGGGAGATTTCCAGCACTGTAAGCCTCAGCCTGAAGAATGTCTTTTTTTTTTTTCCCCTAGTTTTTGTCTCTCAGGAAAGTCAAATTAAATTACTCTAAAATATTCAGGTTTCATAAGACATAGGGTTAGGTGAACTGTACCTATGGAGAACATTATTCACTCCATACCTTTATTTAACCAAAGAATTTGTATCTGGGCATTTAGTGAAAACCCCAAATATAGAAGGGAAGAGCTGTCTACCAGCTCTGTCCAAATGCCACATCTCCTTCCAGAGACCACTTGTCAAAGAGTTCAGTAGTTGGGCTTTAGCTCGTGATGTCAGTCCTGGGCTTTGGCAGTGCCTGGACCCAGACGTGGCTCGTGATTGAAGGTCTTAGTGTTCCAGCATGTTTCTGGTTTCCTTTTTGCCCCATATCTGTTCGTTTTCGGCCAGGGCAGATTTGTTAATCAAGAGCCAAGCAGATAAGATTTTTAGAAGAGATAGATAGCACTGTTCTTATATGTGAATGTAGATTCACATATAAATTCCCAGTTTAGTAGCCCAGCTTCCAAAAATCTCCCCAGATGCACCAATCTCCCCAGACTTCAGCAAAAGCTAGTTGCCACTCTGCAATTCTGTAAATCTGGCTACTTCATAGGCAACTAAATAAAAATTTATGGCCCATCTCTTTCACAACTCTTCTTGAAATCAAAGGAGCATTAGGGAGCATAATGCTTTTACTGCTGGCAAGAATGTTAAGAAATTAAATGAGGTAGTGTAGAGGTTAGGCAAATTTGAATCTGACTGTCTGACTTACTCTCAAAAAATAGCTCACTGCCTGGTACAAGCTATTTTTTTTTTCTAGATTTTGCAATCTGTACTTTTAAAGTAAGACGATCTAGATGACATGAACATGGTGACAGCAGGATCAGAGGGCATATAAGTACTAGCTGTGTCACATCATCGTAGTCATGGCCTGACGTCCTGTGGCAAGACTGCTGAGCCACATCAAGGGCCTGCTGCCCTCCTCACTGCCAGCCTCTGCTGCCGGAGGCCGTCCCTTCTGGTGTCTGCACAAATGTCTGTGAGGCTTCCTTACCAGCTGAAGTGGCCACCTCATCTGTCTGAAGAACAACCTCAGAAAAGGGTTATTTTTTCACAGCATCTGCTCTTTGAGACAGTTTACTGTCCAGGAAAATTCACAGAGACAGGCCAGAATAACAGAGCATGAGGGCAGGAATGCGACAGGGACGTCTTAAGCCATCATTGTCACCAGAAGTCATTTATGGAAAAGTGCCCTAGGGAACCAAAGCCAGGGTTTTCACACCTGTCAGAGAAAAAAAAAAAAAAAAAAAG
>JAYECN010448571.1:0-20734 GCA_035222435.1 Microcambeva ribeirae | reverse complement strand
CACCACTTTAATCCTACTTAAATCTCATTGTAAAGATTAAGTAGTCCATAAGGGATGTGTTGTCTGGGGGTTGTCTGGTGATACAGAAGTTAATATGATTCACACAGCATAGTAGATCCTGTTTTCTTGCCTAAAAACAAATCCAAAATAGATAGATTTTAACCCATCACTTTCTAAAAAAAAATCTGAATTTAAGATCTGTAAAAATATATATATATATAAAATACTGTCTTTTTTTTCCATTTTTAAAACAAGATGACGTTGAATGAATCAATATAATAATGAGAAAGGAGAAATAAATTTCACTTAATGTAGTTTTCTAATGAATAAAAATATTTTAGCATGCCATTCATGCTATTGCCTGTCACTTTTTGTCATTCTGTGATTCAGTTAGTTTAAACAATTCTATCAGTTCTAATTCCTCTTCGAACATGGATGTGCATAAATGTTTGTCTCATAAAAAAGTTGTCACAGACCAAAAAAAGAAAAGCAAAAAGCACCTTAGTCTTAATATTATTCTTTGTAGGGTTTTTTGTTTTGTTTTGTTTCTTTGATTTTGTTTTTATTTATTTGTTTGCTTGTTTCTGTATATTTCAATCTTAATTAATTATTTGGCTTCCAAATGTAAAGCTTGTCTAGTTCTTACCAATATAATATTTAGTATTCAGCCTTTCTACATTGTGTTCTTATGGATACAGATTGTTCTCTTCATTCATTTTCTGCACGTTGACAAATATATTTGCACAGATTGGGGGCCTTATGCTTCTTTTCATGGCCTTAAATCTCTTCCTTTAAAACTTTTTAATTTTTCTCGTTTCTGTTCACAATTGCAATCAACCCATCCTCCCTGCAGGTTTTAAGAGATCCCAGACTATTTGTCTAGGAGAGGCAATAAGAGAATTAGGGCTAAGAAATCAGTCTTGTTCTCTAATGACTTCTTATTTTCGACTGCTGATAGAATGAGAAGATTTAATCTGTAGCTGCAAATCTTGTGAGGACAATCTAAGAAGGTAAGAAATGTAAATGATTAGACAAGAACTTCTGCTAGGAAATGGAAGTGAGAATGCCATTCATCAAGCTGTTGGACTAGTAGAAAGGGTCTGGGATAGTGCAAGCAGCAAATAAGGCATGAAATAGTTGCAAAATTCCTCCTAGTTGTGAGCAATTGGGCAAAACATCAAGCATCTCCACTTTCAAAGCATTTTAGAGGGAAAAGAATCTGAAACTGTATTATTTACAGGTGTAATACGTGGATCAGGCCTGTAACAGGGCAAGGTACGTTTTCTATCAGAAAAGCTACAGAGCAGTAGTTCCAAGCTAGGTCCCTTTAAACATACAAAGATACTCCTGACAGTGTCACTGTTAAAGTTTCTTTAATTCTTGCAGATTTTTGACAAAGAAGCTAAAGATCTTGAGCGAGAGGTCTGCTTCATTGATATTGCCAGTGATGATATTCCTGAGCGCTATTACAAAGAATCAGAGGTAAGAGACAAGTTGACTATGAAATAGTCATAAGAAGCTTCAGTAAAATGGCATTTGTTTGTGCTTGTTAGAATGCTTTTCATCCTCTAATTGTTACTGCAAACTTAGTATGAAGAATGCCTTCAGTGTTGCCCACACTCAGTATATATTTAACGTTTCCATAACTAGTAGATAAAAATTAAAAGCTAGTGGTTTGCCGTTAGCTTACCAGAAATGGATGCTTCACAGCTGATGTGTTTCACATGGTCCTCATAATCAGAATCTGGTATTTTAAGATGTTCATCATAATCTTAAAAAGATGTCAGAAGTGTTTTTTTTCCATGGACATGGACAGAGGTTTAAATGAAATTATCCTGGTCAATAGTATTTGTTGAGCTTTTGATTAGAAGCTGGTAGTCTCTCTATCCACCCTGCCTAACACTTTCTTCTGGAGCTGATTTCTGTAACCATTTGAAATGCTTTTATATCTTCTGTCTCTGCACCAGGCCTTTGATATTCATTCCAAGTAGAATAATTCTTTCTTCCTTTGAGCCATGAAGCACAGTTAAGCGTGCAGTTCCGAGCAGTTTTAAACATTGCTATTTTCCATATTGGCATCCCACCCCAGCTAATAACCCACATGAGCACCCTACACCCAGGGAAGGGCACACACATTGCAGTGAGAATCAGGGTGCTCAGGTGCAACCAGGACACGAGGCCAGGAGGGACTGAAGCTGCAAAGAAACTCCACATTGCTCCAAAGCTGCCCCAAAGCATCAAAGGCAGCAGGCACATTAAAACCCCTTGAGAATCGCTCCCGGTTACATTTGATAGCGCACATCTCTGAAGACACCATCTCTTTCAGGTTAGTGCAATTCACTCTTTTGAAATCAGCAACAACCATGTAAATGAAGCTGAGGTTTCATTTTTTTAACCTCAAATTTGAGAAAAATGATGGTTTAGAACAAGTAGCTAGAGAGCAGAATGATGAGATCTATGCTTGCGTTTCGTTTTGGAGATATGATTTGCCTCTGGAGTCAATTACATATTCATAGCTGGCAGTGGGTATGGCAGCTGTTTAACTGCACAGAACATCATGCACAATCATTTTTAGGATAGAAAATGAAGACTTGCCAATGAAAATATTTCTGTAACACAGAAGACATGTTTTTCAGACTCAAAAGCCATGTACTCTTTATTTATAGAACCTATTTCAATATTTAAGTACTGGCCATAGAGGAAAATTTGTTTTACAGGAGAATGAAGAGTATTTTTTTTCTGTTTCATTAGATAATGAAACCCATCTGCTATGTATCAAATATTATATAACACCTCATGAAACAACCTATTGGTGCTATCATCTTATTGGAATTCCATGGTTTTCTGGCCTATTTAGGAATGGCAGCTGCTACTGAACTGGTCTGCTTTAAAGAAATTGTGTAAGATTTTTCATCTCAGTTTGTCAGGTCCATAATTTGTGAACGTAAAGGTAACATCTAGTTTTTAAGCTTTTAAGGTTTTTAAGCTTTTTTTAATAGCTAACAATTAAACATAGTTTTCATATGATTTAACTTATGAATAGAAAAGCAGCTACATGTGAACTGAGAAAATAATGTCAAAGTCTATATGTTGTATTTCAAAGACAAATCTAGATACCTGATTCCAAGCAAACCAGAATTTGTTATATGCTTCTAAACAACAAAAATAGCCTAGCATCTGTTATTTTTTTCCTGCATTGATGCCTGATTTATATGTTGGCTACCAAATTCTGTTTCAAAATCCCTACAAAATGATGAGAACATCGTAGCATTTAAGTGTGCATATACTGTAATTGATGCTGAATTTATGACAACTGAATTCAAAATGTTCTAAAGTTTACAAACTATGTGTTTTTAATGCTACCATATGATGAATATGAAGCCAGATTCTCAGTTCTACACAGGCTTTTTGCCTAATTTAGGCACTATAAAAAGGCTTTCTAGTCTTTGTAAATGTAATTTCTGTCCATTTTCAGTCTGAACTGTATAAAAAAAGTATGTAAATGCAAAACTGTATTTTCAGAGAAAATTAAGAACAGTTAACTTAAGCTCTTCAAAGGTATTTTACTTACACTAATAAAATAAGTTGGCTGCTCTTAGATCATTTAATATAAATTGATCTAAATTGATGCTAAGGTGATTAACAGCAAAGTACAATCCTCAGGTTTTAAGAATTAGATCCCCCAGGATAAGCATTCTGACTGGGACAGGAAAAAAACTATGGGAATGATTTTAACTTTGGACATGCTGGTGATCTCTTCATTTCAGTGGATGTTTCACGTGCTTAAAATTAAGCAAGTTCCAGACCAGAGGCAGCAAACTTAGCACCTTCTCGAAATAGGCTCTGTCTTTTATGTCATGATTAAAATGCATCTCCTTAATGAAGAGTACACTTCAGTTCTTGACTGTAATTTTCATTATTTTTATAGTACTGTTGTGGAGAAGCATTTCATTTAAACCTTTCACACGCTGCTTAAACTGCTTACTTTTTGTTAGTGTTTATGAGTCTGTCTGTGCAGGTGGATTGCTGTTTCTTTCCTGATGTGATCAAACAGCACTAGTATTTGTGATTCGAGTTGTTTATTTTTAGCTTTGAAGTGTTCAACTGTCCTTGGTAAGCTCTTCATGTCAATACCATAAATTTTTCAAGGTCCTCTGTATGAAAATCCCCCTTCTACAATTTCACCGTGACCTTTCTTGGAGTTTAAGCATCAAATAACTCATGGGTTAGGACAAAACGAACTTCAGTGTTGTTTTTATCTAAATAGAAGGTATACTTGTGTATTATTACACACATACCATTAATACAAGTGATAATATTGCAGTTAGCACAGTGAATAAGTATCCCGAACCATCATGTATTCCCCATATAGATATATATATTCATCTGAATTATAGAAGAGCATGAAACTGAGCTGTGCTGAAGAACAAGGGCCTCAAGTGAATCATTCACTGAAATGAAACATTTACTGTAGATCTGAGCTATTGAGCAGAATGTTCTTTGCCACCATATCCAAGTTCTCAGAATTCACAGTGTTTCATTTCCTGTTTATAACAAAGCAGTTGAAAGTTGGTCACAGGGAATAAACTTACCTCCAAATAGCAACATTTCATGCAGCTGCCAGTTTTCTTCTTCAAGTGATGTCTTTTTTGACTTTAACACAGCTGCACCATAATGGATCCATCTTACTATTGTCCAGGTGCATTCAGAATAATAAAACTTTTTTTACATTAGAGGCCCAGACATTATGATAGTTGAAATAATACTGCTGCCACAGTGAAAGTTTACAACTGTAGTTCAGCACAGGATGTAGCAGCAACAGATAAACGGATGAAATTTTCCTTTTTCTATCTTCAGTCGGGAGTTTACATAAAGGTGGCTGGATTATCATATGCCACATGCACATTATTTTCTGATGACAGTGGTTGAATTTCAACTTAGATCTACTCCCGTTATGACTGACTGTGTCTGCTTTTGAGGCATCCTGGCAGAGGGAGAAAAAGGCTCATTTTTACCCCATCTTTACATCATCAACTCTTCCCACAGCACTAGCCCTGTAATCTGAAATCCAAAGCCTAGTTACTGCACTGGTAGTGAAATATCAGATCACTTATATAAAAAGTGCAAAGGTGGAAGGAAGAGCAGCACTTCAGCCCCTGCTGAATTGAGTATTAGCTCTAAGCAAGCACTCAGTAAAATCTTTAACATCTGGATCCTTAACACAGCAGTCTGGAAGCAGATTTCTCTGATTTTTTTTTTTTCTTTTTCCTATCTTTCATTCACCAGTTTACAGTGACAGTAATATATTTATCAATATATTAATGCTTTGAGAAGAAAGGCATTCCCATAAAAGCTATCAGATGGATGTTGCCCATTCTGTCTGCCAGTGCTTGGCTTTTTGCTTGAAACTGTCCAGCCAATTTCTGACTAAACATCTTGTCCTTCGAGAAGAACGGACATGACTGAGGGAAGCAAAGGTGTCACCTCGGGGATCTGTTAAAATTTGCAACCAGGAGTGATGCCATGGAAAAACAGCCTTGCTGCGAATGGATTGTTTGTGGGACATCACTATAAAAAAGGTTTCTGCTATGAATCCCCTTGTCTGCTGGGTTAACTTTACAAAAACAAAGCAAAACAAAACCCTTAGGCTGCTTTCACAGTAGCTGGAGGGGCTGCAGAAAACTCAGGTCTCAGGCATGTCTGAAGAGTCATTCAAAGTAGCTGTACATTGAAACGGAGTCAAATTAATTACATTAATCCCTTTGGACTGCCTTGAAGTTATTCTGTTATAGATCTCGTTATCAGTGAATGATACAAAGTATTGCTGCATAACACTCAGTGTTATTTAGGAGCATATCTGAGGTGCTTAATGAAGACCGAGGCTCCCTCACACTTGGACTGTACCCACATGTAGGAAACAAAAGACCCTTCCTTGGAGCCAGTGTTTCCTTTTGATCTTACTTTTTAGAAATTCTTAATTTGAGATCATATTTTCTGTAATTTATTTATCCATGGAACCATTTTCCAGAATTCTATGCCTTTCTAACTTAGTAGTAGTATTTATGTATCTATATCTATATATGCTTTTTTAATACACTGTTTGCTTAAGGCAGTTAGCAGTTATAAAACAGTTCTTTTCAACTAGAAAATATCCAGATCAAGCTGAGGTCAAGCTTTATTGAATGAAAAGACTGGCAAACACCATGTGACTGTGAGCTGGTGATACACAGTGGTATGTTGCTCTGATATATGATGACACTGAATTATTTTTTATGGTGATTTAAAGGTGAAACCTTATACTGCAAGCTTCACATTTCTGTGGAGGAAAGAATGTGTCAGCAATAAAAGCAATGACTTTCACAGGGAGGGAAGACTATCAGCTCGTTAGAGCTTGATAAAGAAGGCTTAATGGCAAAGTTTTAGAACTATAAACACTAGAAAAAAAAAGGAGTGCTGCTGAATGATACGTAAGTTCACACTGAAGGGCAGAAAATTCTTAATGAGAATAGATCATTTTTTCCTTCGGTCTGATTTAGCACAAAACTTACGCACATACTTAACATGTGTCATATTTTCCTGTAGTAAAAAAATCTCCTAAATGGAATTAGCTTTAAAGCACCTCCAAGAATATACTATGATCAATTCTGTGGTAGCTGGATAAAAGACAGGATTTGATTTGGTAGGTCCTTGTGTTTCTTTAAATAGATTTCATATTTTTCATATTTTTTGTTAACATGTTTTGATATTTTACATCTTATTAGAACATTTACTTAATCAAATTGTAAATAGGACTTCCTGTCCAGGATTTTTGAATGTGTTTCCCTTGTTTTGCAGGACCCTAAATATTTCAAGTCACAGAAGACTGGGAGAGGCCACTTAAAGGAAGGCTGGAGAGAGACTCACCAGCCAATTATGTGTTCCTACAAACTTGTGACGGTGAAATTTGAAGTTTGGGGACTTCAAACCAGAGTGGAGCAATTTGTACACAAGGCCAGTGAAGAGCTGCGTCCTACCCTTTGCATGAGCAGAGCGTTGCGCAGCACATGAACGTGTTGCAACACATACCCTGTATTGGAGCTAGGGAGATCAGCTGAACCTGCTCTCGGGCCTTTCGCAAGGTCCTGAAGATCTGGAGTACGGCTGAAATGTTCATCTCTGCATGTAAACTTGCCAGAGTCTGTCACTGCTGAGATCAAAAAATTGAGACAACTAGCACTTGCATTCTCTATGCTGAGCTAAAGATATAACCTAAATTATTTAGGAGTATAAATGAGTAATTGACATGTAACCATGATGTGCAGGGCTTCTTACAGACGAGTGGTGAGTTTGCCAATCAATCTGCTAAAGAATTAATAAATGGCATAACTGCCAAATGCTGTTTTTTTTTTTTTTTTTTCAGAGTACTGATATTTAAACTCAAGAGTCCTGAGTTGAAAAAATTAACAGGGAAAGGGAAAAGGGTTCCCCTCTACTTGTGCAAAGATTAATGAATTCTGTACCTCCCATTCCCAGCTGGATTCCCAAGGTAGCTAAGGCCATGTGGACCTGATCTGAGGGTGGCAATAGTCCTACTTCAAAAGGGAGGTGGGACTCTTAAGACCTTTAGAGGTCCCTTCTGGTCAGTATTTCTGTGACTCTTTAGTGTACGTCTTTTTAGTGACAGAAGTGTCAGAACATTTTTTGACTTAAGTCTGAAAGACAATAGTGCTACTTTTCTAAATTGTTTATTAAAAGGTATTCCTTTTCCTTGTTTCGCAGGTGGTCAGAGATATCCTATTGCTTGGACACCGGCAGGCTTTTGCCTGGGTTGATGAGTGGTATGGTAAGTCTTCTCCAGATTAAACACATTTAAGCGGGCTGATCCAAAGCTTATAAAAAATAATGACAGATTTTCACCGGCTTTCATAGACCATCAGGTTCTAATATAAATATGAATTCTTCATGAAAGACTTGGAATTACATTCAATTTCTCTGGAATATACATAGCTCATTTACAGTATGTTCTTTATAACAAATGTAGACTGTGTTTTAGACAGAGAGTGGGTACCAAAAAGGGCCCTCTGTATTTCCCTACATCTTGGAGTACATGCATGTCTCCAGTCACTCTGTGTTTTAGGCAGATGGAAGCTCTCCCTGCAGAGTCTGTATCTGTATTTCTATATCTGTATCTGGAGAACAGCAGGCAGGTTTGAATAAAGCTTCTTAGTAAGACTGTACTGACATGCAATCATTTCCATACTGTAAACTTTTAAGGCCTCTGATCCAACACATTTTCAGCTTTTCAGGAAGGCTTTAGACTGTTAATATAAACCGCAATTGAAAAAAAAAAAAAAAAAAAAAAGGAGCTTTAAGGTCGTTTCGGCAAAATGGATATAAATATAAAACTTAGTCTGATTCAATAGCAGCTGCATGTAAAAACTGCTCTGAATCCCTGTACCAACTGTAGGAATGGGCATTTTCAATGTTACAGGGTAATTCTGAACATATATATGTATATACCCTGTAGAGTAAGCTGACTGGATTAGTCCTTTTTACATACATTTTCAATATGATATATCTATAACCATAGATACTTGTAGAACAGTTATTAAAACGCTCTTGTAACATAGGATAGCATTTGGGAACCTATTTAGATTATATCAGACCCTGCTTAAGTTTCAGGAAAATACTGTATGGGGCAATTCATGGATAAAAAAGACATCTGTCTCATCAGAACTCAGAAACAGGCAGCATAGCTTAGATACAGACTCAGTTATCGCAGCTGGTGTAAACACACAGTGAGTTCTTCAGTGACATCATAAACCTGCATAATTTTATACCAGAACCTACCTACAACTCGATTGTACTATTTGAAATTATAGGGGAAAAAAATGTTTGAAATCATGATTTATATTCTTCGAAATTTAATAATGCATGAGAAAGCCTGTGCTGTAACGATCTGAAAAATACTAAAATCAGCTAAAAATTATGTGGTTTTCTTTTTATTTGTGGGTAGCCATAAATGAGTATCCAGTAATAAAATAGTTCTTAAGATACCTGATTTCTATTTTTTAATTTCTTACAAGAAATGTTGTGATCCACTATCTCCCTACAAAAGCCTAGATCATGTATATGCATGAATTAAAATAAAGACCTTTGAGAACATTAGTTCTCTTTAGCTGTCTAGAATATACTTCCTTTTCCCAGAAATGGAGGAGAACTTACAAATGAAGATACTTTCCAGGGTGATCACTTGAGGTATTTTCTAAATTGACTGTTTCCAAATGATCTTTTCAAACAGATTCAATTATGTTCAGTTTTCTTTCATATGTAACTATTTCCATAACATTAGAGTTCTGTTCCTCTTCCATAATCTGTGATAGGTCTTTATATATAATGTATTCTGGTTTTATGAATATAATATGGCAGTCAAAGAAAGTACAAAGACTTTTTAACTGATGACTTTAAATAAATATGAAGTTCCTGGCTTCTCACCAAAGCTCATAAAACCGTCCCAAAATATGTATTGAAGCAAGACATAAATGTTATTGGGAAATCCAGAGTTAGCTGCACTTCTGCAAAGTTCTTGATACAGAGCACAAGTGAATAATTATAAAATTAAACATATGGGATCAGTTTAGGCCCAAAAACATTTAGCTACAAATTGCCTACCCTGCCTCTCAATGAACCCTGCCAAAAATACTCTTTCCATAAATTAAATATTGCAGTACACAATTATCTTGCTTTGTATACTGTCCTAATGGGAATATTCACTAAATAATATAGTTGATTTTAGTACTTAACTGTCAGGTTAAACATAAAGCCTAAAAAAGAAAAACACCAGGGCTTATTAAAATACACATAAATAAAAGCTAAACATATAGCAAGATTTATAAAGAAGTAGGAAGAAAGTGCAGCAGGTTAATTTAGGCACCTGTCTAATGTGCAGCCTGCAGCCCACGTAGCCGCATCGTTCAGGCTCCCTGACCAGAAACCAAATATTCCATTATCCAGAATTAGGGAGCTCCAGTTTCTACACAACCAGAATGATTTAATGCATTTGATCTCTGCTACTCTTTTGGTACTGTTCTTGACATGTGCATGGGTGTGGGGAGAGTTTTTTTTTAAATATCTTTTTTTGTAGTATACATGTGTCTTCAGTGTGTCTATTATCCTCTTTTAAATTAAAAGTTTGAGGAAGATTCTGAGATGATGTAGGTTAGCTAAACTAAATGAAATAATCAGTATATTAAAATCAACTATTAACATACTATATTACTGTGAATGTTTTTTGTCATTAAATTTACTGAACTGTATTTAGCTTTGTTATTAAGAAATTCTATTTCACAATATTACTAACTAAGAAAATGCATGTTCTTTGCTTGGCAAAAATGCATGTTCCTTACCTGGCTTATAAGCTTGGTTTTCATTCCAGATAACTGTAAAAGAAGAGGTTGAAAGAATATTAATGTTGGTGTTACTCAATGTTTCATTTTGACCAATATTTTACACTGCACTTCATTTTCACTGATAAAGGATTGCATTGTGTTACTGATAAAATAGATGAAGTTTTTTTTTCCCTTAAAAGCAGTCTTGTGAAGCAAGAGCCTCATATCATATAACAAGAAGTGATGTGATAAAAGATTTCACAAATCCAAATGACACATAATAAACTTGAGAAAAATGATAACCTCAAGAAGTGAAATGAGGTGTACATTACTAGAAGTGGTACACATTTTGAAGTAATTTTAGATAATTGGATTCTTTTTTTTTTTTTTTCTTTTTTACTAAAAAAAAACATGATTTATGACAAAAACATTTTAAAATACTCCACAACTGCTGAGAGTTACATAGCAAGCAAATAAGAGACTATTCCCTGGTTTGATATCAGGCATGCTTAGGCAGTGATATCAGTACACTCATATCAGTAGAATTTGCCTGAATTGTAGATTTTTTTAATCCATTGAATGGTTTGAGGCCACAAAATTATTAAAGTGTTCACTAATAATCCACTTAGCAGTGTAATTAAGTGTTAGTTTCTGGAATTTAAGCTCATTGTGACTTAAAAGAGTTTACTGGCTATGAGACATAGCATGCAAAGCTAACATTATAAAATCCTTCCAAAAGGTCCGAGAAAGGTAAGTCTTTATTATAGTTTTACATCTATTTGCTATTCCAAGGGATCTTCTAAAAGCCTTTTAGAAGATTCTCACCTTGCCAAGACATGCACTTCAATATTTTTCACCTCCTACGTTACACAGATACTCCTAAACAATTTCCACTCCTTCCTGTTCTCTGACTCCCTTTGACTTAACCTTCTATTCCTTCCTTGGCTGACCTAACTACCTTTATGAGTCAATTTTCATAAAGCTAGTTGCTCCCTGCTTTTTTTTTTTTAATCCTTTTTGGCTTCTGCTGAAAAGCGTATGTATTCCTAGAACCTTCTCCTTGAAAGGAAAAGAAAAAAGTTTTCACTGAACCAATGGAAAATGCCAACAATTTTGAACTTTTTACAGATATGACTATGGATGATGTTCGAGAATACGAGAAAAATATGCATGAAAAAACCAACATTAAAGTTTGCAATCAACATTCATCTACTGTGGATGAAATAGAGAGCCATGCCAAAGCAAGAGTATGTCGATTTTTAAAACATATTGCCCCCCCTCAACTCATACACCCGCACAGATCAGCGAAGAGCAACCAGCTTTCAACCAGCTGATCTTGCTGACCAGTCCTCGCCACTGTGGGCAAGTTTTGCTTCCATGGGAGCGAATCCGTCTCCGGGAAGCGTGATCCCACATTTCTTTTGCTCTGTGAACGGGACTGCTCTAAGGAAGGGCGGGGTTGGACTCACAACTCCCTGTCTTCCAGGAAAACAAAATTCTCAAATTTCAGTTGGATGCCTAAAGGGGGGATTTAAGTATCTGTTTTACCTTCTTTTGTTTGAGTAGTTTAAAAGTTATGCAAAAGTTCAGAGTGCATTAGTCAAAAAGCCAAGAACATGGAGAGTGGAAAATTTCTATGGGATGGATAAAACTGTTTGCCTCACCAGGAAAAATTGCTAAGGGATTATTAACTTATTTCTATATGATTCTATATTCTGTATTCTATATTCAGTAGAATTATACAGAATTCTATTTCTCTGTAATTTTAATGCTGTCAAAAAAAAAAAATATATATTTTTCTTTTGTTCCTCCTGAGCCACACAATTCAATGATGGTTTTACATGGAACAAGTATTGGGCAAGGTACAAAGGCTTAAGTCTTAAATGCCGAAGTGTTTCCATCATTCTTATTCCCTGAAAGTTCTTGCCAGACTGAGAAGATGTTCCTTAAATAATACCTAGGAGCTTTATTCTTGTATTGATATTGCTGCAATACCATTAACATCAAAGTTAGTTCTTACCCCATTACTGAATTGAGAATGAGTTCTGACATGGGCATACATTCCAGGGTTTGTTTTTGAGTACAAAGTCTGACATTCTTAGTTAGTTTGTGTGTATCAAAATTGCCATTGACAGTGCCAAGGACAGAATTTGTGATTTATGAGAAAAAATAAAAAAAATAATAAAAAAAAAGAAATAGAGCAGTCACATATTTCTGCATCCTTCTTAGCTCAGGGTAAGGATTAGTTTTACTTGAGCGATTATCAGCGCAGAAAGGAGCATCAGATAAAACACAGAACTTAACCGAAAGGGCAATGAGTTCATATCTGAATTCAGAATGGACCGTCTTGGAGGATACCACTTAAACAAAACTTCAAAAAATCTTTTTTGCTTTAATGGCCAGTAAACTGAGAAATCTCCTTGTCCCATTTCACTCTCATTCAAGGCCAGTTTTGTTCTATTTCGCACAGAAAAAGCAAGCTGAAGTGACTGCACGGTCTCCTTTTGATGTCAACGTGCTTTTAAATGGTCCAAGTTCAGAATCACTCTCTGCCCTGCTTTAGAGTGAAACAAAATGTAAATGAGAGAAACAAGTTCAAATCTATCTGCAGCAAAAGCAGATACAGTTCCTCTGAGACCATCTGTTTTATTTCCTGTACTTATCTCAGCTTTGAAAATAGCTTAGTCCTCATTCCTCTAACTGGCACCAGTCTGCAGGCTGAACCAGTCCCTGGGATGTAATCTAGAGGGAAGAGAGAAGGCAGCTGGCAACATGTGTGGTTTTGTTAATTTAATATAATGTTTTAATACAACATCAAGCTTTCTTCACATCACTTTTTGCAGCCAAGGCTACAGATGCATGCAGCTGGGTGATATTAAAAAGTGTCCATGTAGTGGAAGTGTATGATTTTGCCATATTTATGATAAGTGCTGTTGCTAGTCCACGTCTCAGACATCCAAATGTGCAATAGTTCAAACTGATTAAAATATCATCACTTTTTTTTAATTTTATTTTTTTTCAGAGCTAGGAGAACCTATAAAATGATTTTATGAGACTTGACTGTCTCTGCCTTAAAAAAATGTGCCAAGTAGCATGACATCTCTAGCAAATTCATTGGAAACACTGGTAAGGAAAGGCTAGAGTCTGGTAGTAGGAATGGACTCATCAGCAAGTAGAGACACACAGCAAACCCTGTTTCCTCTTACGCGGCTACAGAAGAGAAGTTATCCCTGTCCTACCATCCTCTCGCAACGATTTGGGCACAAATTTCTTCAACCCCCCTTAGTATCACCTGAGTCATCCTGGGTGGTCTGAGTGTGGAGCTGGGGAGCAGCCAAGTAAGGAAAAATAGTTGACATTTATACAAAAATGTTAACGGAAATCTCAGTTGACTTTTTTTTTTAATGCTTCCCAAAGATCTATTATTATTTAGGAGGAAAAATAAATTAAAAGGGATTTTAGTGGACTTTTTTGGCTATGCCTTTTTTCTATTTTGTTGTAGTCGACTCCTCCAGTTAAAGACACCATTTAGCAGACAGGATTTTCACTGCTGTAGCTGGCGTAGATTTGAACATGTTGAATTTCACTCTTTGAATTCTTCAAATAAATTCACTAATTTAACGTGTTTTTCATTGAAAATCAGTAAATGTATTTGAAATGGCACAGAGGATGCCATGCAGGTCATGCAGACATGAAGCAGCGACTATAGAAGGATCTTGCTGACTCTTTGCTCCGTGGATGTGTCTGTAGATGTCGTTTGTTCAGGATATTAGTGGAAAACTCGAGCGCTGCTCGGCAGACCCGTCGCTGCGAGCTGGCTCTGCCCTCTTGTGGTGTCTGCAGCAGTGTGACACATTTGTCACCTGCACGAGACCCTCACTGCTCTTAAACACTGCTCCTGCAGAGCTGGTTTTCCATTGCCACATGGCTTTCACCCATCTAATCTAGTCTCATTTGGCATCTGATTTGCAGGGAGTTATGCAGTGGATTTGTCAGTTGTCCATAAATACTTAAGTACTGACTCTGGGTGGGAAATCTGGAAAGATGTGGTGGCTTCAGCAAATGAGAAGGAATTTTTTAGACTTTGCCTGTAGAAAGGACATCTTGGCCTCCGTTACGTGCATACAACTGCAGCTGGGAACTGGGGGAGCTGTGTTTGGGGAAAGAATTTTTTCCTCTCTCAGTAGTCACAGTAAGCAGCCAGTGTGACTGTGCTGGTGCCGTGGAAGGGTGTCCTTTTAGCTGCCTGCAAAATAGCTTGAGTTTTGTAGCAGTTACAGAGGGAGCCCTCCCTATTCATATTCAGTGCAGGCTCAGGAGTTTGAGTTAATGAAATCCTCACATGAAATGATTCTAACAGGCCATTTTTCTCTCTTTTCTTCTTATTGAAGACATGACAATGGATGAAGTCCGAGAGTTTGAACGAGCAACTCAGGAAGCCACCAACAAGAAAATTGGGATTTTCCCACCTGCAATATCTATCTCCAACATTGCAATGCCTTCTTCAACCCGCAGTGCTCCATCTAGTGCTCCGTCTACTCCTCTCTCCACAGATGCTCCTGAATTCCTAACAGTTCCCAAAGAGCGGCCTCGGAAAAAGTCGGCTCCAGAAACTCTCACTCTTCCAGATCTGGAGAAGAAAAACCTGTAAATTGAACCCAGCATGTTTCCTTCTGATAAGCCATGTCTACCACAGGAAGAGTAACTCAAAGGTGATGACGGTTGGTTGTTTGGTTTTTATTTAAAATAATCTTACTGCTGTGGAAGGATTGCTACTTTACTCAGATATGATTCTTAAAACCTTCAGAGAAGTGCATGCAAGAGAACGTAATTCATATATTCCTGAGGTGTTCCAAGCCATATGGCACATCTTACTGACGCGCAACGGAATAATCTGAGGCGAATCCTATAAAAGAAAAAAATAATCTTTCTGTAGCAGTTTGCCTAGCTACAAATCTTCATCTAGGTCATGCCATTTATAACTAGGAGTAGGTATTTAGTGAAGCTGCCAAGGACTTCTGAGGCAAATTTGTGCCAACTAGAAGGCAGGGTTAACAGGAAAAAACTCCCATTTTTTTCTACCATAACTGATTTTTAAATCCGTCCTACACTCAAGCTTCTCATGTGTATTCATAAACCTTTGACCTGCAGCACATTGTACTTGAACACCCACAACAATCATTTGGATTCACATTTTACTTAATATGACTCAGGAGCTGGGGCCAGGCTAACATGAAACTTTTCAAACCTGAAGTATCACTGTATGGAAGCCCCAGTTGTAATTAATTATACTAACTTTGAGGCCATTCAACTATTTCTATCTTGCACAGAATTTGTAAAAGAAACCACCCTTTCTTGTAAATAATGTATTTTAATAGCTCTCCCTGTACTTTTGTGATCTCTTCAGTCTGTGTTGGTGTTCATGAGTCTTGCTCTATGTGTAGATGAAAAAATGAGCAGCTATTTTGAACCGAGAAGGAAAACCAATGAATTCTGCCCTGTCCCCACCGGAAGACTAGTCATGGTGTAAGACCTTGGCGTAAAGGCAAGAAAATAGGAGATTCCCCTGGGCTTTTCCTTATCCTGCCTTTCATCTTTCCTAAGCAGCACAATCTGCTAGCAGGAGGCCAGGCCCAGGCTCTCCCATTGTCTCTGAAGAGGTGACTAAAATCTGTCACCTACAAAATGCAGATGAGCCACAGAGTGCTCAGCCCCAGGCAGGGTGACAGCACAAAGAAGGGCTCTTCCTGCGCTGGGGGAGGTCACTTCAGTGACAGCGAATGGCCTCAGTCGCCTGATCGAGGTGGTGACATTTTGTACTGGGAGCTGAACTATCCCTGAACACCGACCAGCCCGGCTGGGGGTGCCTTTTGCCTGGAAAGGAGCCCTGTGCCGCCTGCTCGGCACCGCGCTGGAGCTGAGCCATGCAAAAGTTGAGCTGGTCTAAACGCCCCGAGCTTCTCAGCAGCAGTAAATGCAGCGGCAGTTATGCTGGGTGTGTGATAGTCATGGGGCAGTGTTAGGAGCAGGAGGGGTAATTCCACCGTCAACCTGCACTGCGAACCTGTCTGTCGGGTGGCTAAGCCCTGTAGCTGGCAAAGCGCAGGAGCTCTTGGTAGGGCGGCTGAGGGCTGGTTTCAGACGTTCTCCCACTTGCTGCCCGTGCTCTGCCTTCCTTTTACTCCGCCACGCCAGTAATTTGGGGTGATTAGTAAACCAACTGATGATGAGTTTTTGCAAGTAAAACAGCCACTGTAATGCTGCAAACAAAACTCCTACATTAGTTCATAGCATCAGCTCACAGAAGAATGTACGAATTAAGCTTTCATGATCAGAACTCGTCTAATCATTGTTGTCATTATTATTTAATAGCAAAATTCAAGTATTGTCAGAGAAGGCAGAGAAGGGAGACCTTTGAAAGTATGAAGTGTTTGGTTGGGTTTCATTACCTGCATTTGACCTACATACAAATCATTTGGGTCCTCCACACCCAGAATTATATTTTTCAGTGAATTTGCATACATATTATATATATACATATAACTATTTATATATATGTTTTAGCAACTGGAACTGCTTCACCTCCTATCCCATCAGATCCACATTGATTCATATTGAATATTCTTATTCACATGGAATCATATTAAGTAGGTTTGGGGATAATGAATATATGGCAGTTATTAACATCCTTGAATAGGACACAACTCAATAGCTGCATGGCAGATTTGTGAGAGAAAGAAAGGCGCTCATCGTGCCATGGACAAAATGACCAACTCTTCAAGCTGTGGCCCTGTCCGCATGCACTGCTGGCGCCTCCAACCCCAGGGCTATTCTAGAGGAGAAGCAGGTTTAACGACTGGAAAGCAGCCGGAACTTACTGCAGGCCAAAATTTGCATCATCCATCTTGCCTCCATTGTGCTTACTAATGAAGGCAAGTAAAATGATCTGCAGTGATCCATTGCTTTGTGGGAGAATCAACTGCAGGCTTCTTATGGGCTGCATAAGCATCAGCTAAGGTGTTCTGTTCAGGTTGCTGTATCCACTTGTGTCATTAATCATTTCATCAATATTATCTTTAAATATCTTTTTTAAAGCAGGATGAGGTGTTTTTTTCCCAGAAATTCCTGACACACACACGCACATACACACAAATAAATAAAAAGGAAGGTCAGAATAGTTGGTGACAAATTTTGAGGGAATGCAGTCTGACTTCATTACTGATTTTGTCACTGTACTTTTTGTTGTATTTTCAAACATTTTTACTAGGAGAAAAAAAAAGTATTTTGCAAGCGTTCATCACTTTTTTTTTTTTCCCAGAAAAATATATTATGTAATTACCTAGCAAGTGCATCCTTAACGTATGGTGCCAGGCAGCAAAGCTGAAGCATCAAAATAGCTGTGTCTTCCTGTTCGCTGCCACAGGGACTGAAGAATTACACAGTCCTGCTGTGACTGTACAAGGGACATACAGCAAGAACGTACTTCCCATATTGGCATCAGTTTCCTTGGGTTTTTATTAGAAACTTCTCCCAGACTTGCTCCTACTGTCATGAATTTCATTGAGAACAATCATAACAAAGTAACTGACAATTCGCTGCAGTCTTGGGAACAGCTGATCTCCTAATAAATGTAAAAATGAGTATTCATAAAGACTATAAGGAGCAACACATTTCCAACACACTTACTTAATGGGATTTCTTCTGAATGTACTGGTTGATTTTGTAAATGACTGGATAAATCCTGTAGAAAGAAACTATTAGACCTTACTCTTTGGCTTTTTTAATTATTCTGGAAGGTGATTTTGTGACATCTAGTAGCCAGTTTGCATTAATTGCTGCTGTAGAGGTTTTGAAATGAAAATATTTGTTCTTTGACTTTCATTTTGTAACAAGACGGTTACATTTTGTTCAAACCGCTTTGAAGCTTGCTGCACTATAAAACACGAGCTATCATTTGAAGCCAACTGTAAATGCTTTTTATGAGTTAGTGAGTGCAGTAAGAGAATTCATGAACTTGTCAATAGGAACTTTTCCATTTCCTTGTTTGGATTTCATTTTACATGTGTAAGTTGAAAAATGCTAAATAAGTCTAACAAAATTTTATTTTAAACAAACAGCATGGTCACTGGATTACAATCGCCTGTATTTTTCTGGTGTCACTGCAACAGATTCACTTTATTTCTTTTCTGTGACAATTCCATGTCACTCTGAATGTCCAGTAACTCATTTATTTAGTGTTATGACAGCTGCATTAGCCAATACACAACTACCATCAAAGAAGGACCAAGTTTGAAATATGTTAGATAATGCAAGACTAACCAGGACAATTTGATGGTCATATTTTTCATCCACATCATTTTTTTTCGAATTTATTTATTTTTAATACTTTATTTTCCCTTGCATTTTGTTGTAAATAAACTACCAACAGTTATTCTTTACGCGTGTAGCTGTTTTCTTTCACTGATCTCCTACAGCAAGGAACGTAGCCATTAACACTTCTGCCATTAACACTTCTGCCTGCAGCTCTGCAAAGCCCCTGTTCAAAAATAAGCTGCACAAAGAATGGGTATTGTAAGTGAAATTCAAGCCACTTAGGACATTTAGGAAGATGCAATTCAGGTTTTGTTGCTCCTTGAGCTTTTTCAAGATTTTATCATGGTAGGTGTCACATCAATCTGATGTTACCCATTCATTTGTAAATGACCATTCAAGTTGACCAAGGAAGTTCTTCAGTAGGAAAACCTGTCTAATTCTTATGCAGGATTTGACAACACAGTGTTTGAGTAAATACTGGAAAAGAGAACACATGAAACCTCTTGGAAGGTAAAAATCTTGTTATCACTTATCTAGAAGTCATTTTGTTGTAGTCAACAAAAATGTCACATACAGTAATTCTTTAAGCTTTTAAACAGAGGATTACTCCACAGAATTAAGCACTGAAAGAATGTTGGTTGCTTGTTCACTATAGTCCTGCTTCGCGATTGTGTAGGGCAGGATATAAAGAACAAATACAGGCCTAGAAAATATTTAAGAGAGAGATTACGGTGTTTCTCACTTCGTAAGATAAATCACAGCCAGCTAAAAATAAACATGAACGGGTAATACTAAAAGTTACCAGGATGAGGAGTGTTTTATGCTTTGCTGGAGCACTGGTTAGTGCCATTACTGCTTTGCTAAACGAGTAACTGCAGCAGAGCTTAACCCGTCTGTGACCAACTGCAGAAACGCTGCCAAGGAATAGGGGAAACCCGCTTGGCATCGGGGATGCGGTAAGTACAGCATGACCCGCTGCCTCTGTGGTAGGTTGGAGTGCGCACATCCCGCTCAGGATACACGGAACGGACCTGATAACCACAGAGGAGACAAACCACGGGAGCTCTGTGCTGCGAGGGGCTGCCAGCGGCACCTCTGCATTAACACCCTGCTGGAACATGCAGCGGGGCTGTGCCTGGCGCCCTGCAGAGCTCGGGCTCTGCTTTCGCCCCGCCAAAGCCCCGCGATTACTCGCAAAGGGCCCCGATTAGTGCTGGATTCCGGCCCGCAGAAATGCCCACAGCAAGGCCCCTGAATGACAATGCTGATAACGCACCAGTGCTGATAACGCACCTTCTCTGGCAGCAAACAGCAGCTACAGCAATTAAAAATTAAAATTAGTAGGGTTGGGTCGACTCTTGCTGGAGGAAGAAATTTTGCAACCTCACTCTTTACAAAAACCCATTATGAGATATGTTTCATGGGGCAGATAAAGACAGCACAATTTTATTGTGTAAGTGCAAAACGACAGAAGCCTTATATCTGATGTTCTTGGGCTAATATGCATATAAATGATACCACGATCAGACACTCAGGACCATATGAATAGCTGTGAAAATGATCTGATTAATAATATGCACAAAAAGCACAGAAAACACAACTGAATAAATGAAACTAAATGCAGTTAATTGCACTGCTTTGTAATGGTGTTTTGGAAAACTGTTGACTCTTGCATAATTTTGTAACAATATATCCAAGAGGCACTGTAGTCTAGGCACGTTGAAAACATTAACTAGCAAAGCCTTACTACAATTTCACTGGGAGTACGCAGACGAGAACTGTAAAGCCAGTTTTACAGACTACGGAAATTCAGTAAAACTGAAGGCTGTTGAAAATCGCTTCACTTTCCGTGCCACCCTAGAGACTCCCCGCAGAGCTTCCACGTTTCCATGGATTGTTGCTAGGGGTTAATACCGGCGTATGCTCGCACACCTACCCAGTCCCCTCACGCGGCGGCCGGTAACGCGCGCGCCACGCGCGCTCCCCTCAGGGGAAGCCGGGCGCCTTCCCGCCCTCACGCCGCCTGCGCACGCGCACCCTGCCCGGCGGCGGCG